>PVMI01048607.1:0-11372 GCA_008528875.1 Aulacorthum solani
GCCTATGTTATAAGTCTAGAGTAAATTATGACAAATTCCGATGATTCTCACTTGTAGCTAGCCCTATCAGTGCCAAACTCATATACTATTTATACAATATTTATATTATACACCATTAGCAGAGAGAATGTGGTTGTGCATAAACCAAAACATATCGTACCCTGTCACAACAACAAGAATCCCCACTCCTCGACAACTGTTGTGTGAGTTTAGTAACCACATTCTCCTGACAATGTATAGTTTAGTATTAAAAAGTGAAGGAATATTGCTGAAATTCATAACAAATTCCCAGATGATCAGAATTTTTACTACAAATTATAATATAAGCAGACTGATGTCCAGTCCCAATTAATTATGTATTCTAATGCCATACTTTCATACATTTATATTTATATAACTTTTATTGCATAGGTAATTCAAAACACATTTTGGCTTATTATGAAGCACACTAGGATGTAATTACTAAATGACTATAAATTATTTGATGTAATACAATTAGAGGATTATTATTAATCAATTCAAAAATAATGTCTCCAATATTTGTTAAGATGGTTTTGGTTTTGTAAATAAAATATTAAATTATAATATATAACTATTAAATATAAAGTATATAAGGTTTCAATGTTGAAAAAACTGAGGTTACCATTTTTTTTTCTAAGCAATAAGTCCCTCCTAGCCATGTTAATAATAGTTAAACTAATACTTAAAAGTGGCTGATTTTTAACTGTCTAAACCAGTCTACCTATATTTGGTAACTGTAGAGTGAATGATGAAGTACATGGGTCACAACATTAAAAATAAATATTATTAGTTATAACTCATAACTTATAAATAATATTTTCAATGAGCATATTGAATAGTTTAATGTATTTTAGGAACAAATATAAATTGATTAGACTTAATGTATAATTTGATAAATTAAAAACCAATTGCGCTTACTTTGGGATTGGTTCATCATTTTTTCTTTCCACCTTTGAATAGCTTGATCAGCATATGGTGTTTCAGTGACTGGGTTTGAACGTGGACTTCGAAAAACAGGTTCTCTTGGGGATACACTAACACTAGAGTCATAAAGTCTTGATTTTTTTTTTTCAGTCTGTATTTCAGGTAGTTTGTTTGAAAACTTTTTAGTTTCTGCAAAGCATTGAACTATTTAATGAAAATATTTTGAATTAAATTAATATAGCCACATTAGCGACAAACCTGGATACGAATAAGAGTTTTTGTCTTCATCTTCGCTAGCAGAGTGATTCCAATTCGACACATTTATCAAGGAAATATTGTTTGACTTGGGCGAATCGATTTGGCTCGAATGGCGACTCTCCAGGTCTGCAAGTTTTCTCACCAGCAATCTTCTGGTCGAATTGGTGACCGGGGGGACGACAGTGTTGAAGGTCAACAGACGTCGCCGCAATTCTTGATCAGAGATACTCTCACCCATAGCAAGACTGTAAATCAAAAACCAACGATCGTGGGCAAATGGACATTTGTAACAGAAATGGAAGAACCGTTCGGTAACATTCTGTCATAACATGATAGCAGCAAAAATCTAAGATTTATAGAGGGACGAAGTGGTTAGATTTTCTGCCCAATTGTCGTACTCACGGTCTGGGATGCGTTTGCGGAAGAAAGCGAACCACAACAACAACAACAACAACAACAACTGTTCTGTCGTCGACGGCGGCGGCGGCGGTACCGGCGTCGTTCGTTCGGTCAGAGGAGGTGGTCTAAAATCTTCAACGTTATTGGGGCGACCATAACAGCCGGAAAAAAACACGGACGTCCGATCCCTGCCGTCTGATCGAAATCGGCAGAACGTAGCGCGACAATCAGTAAAGAATTTGGCCGTTTTTATTTTTTAACCTACAATGAGATAAATGATAATAGCGTATATTATTGTGTTTTATTGGACACGAAAATGCCGTTATTTTAATCAGCCTGCCGCGAGCGTAACCTTGGTGCTTGCGCCGCCGATACCGGAATACCGGATACACAACATCGTTACGACCGTATACCTGAGTCTATGTATAACAATATGACATTACGCACAGTGCAATGGTACAATACGCGTCATGTGTGCCATCGCCGTTCCGCCGTGTGCGTATTGTGCACCACTGTACACGCACGACGTCCTAACGTCGAAGACGCACACTCCCCACACAGTGTCACAACTTGCGAGCGTGCCGGCAGTGGACAGTGCAGCCACATTACGCGTCACCGCCACGTCCCGTCCCTCGCCCCGCCGACAATCGGAACGCGGCAAACGATATGGTTGTTTTTTGCGTGCAAACGACGACTATGACTATGCGAGAGAAGATGTTTTCTGTGTAAAATAAAAATAACAATATGGGTTTGACATTGTGCGATTAAAATCTACGAGTGTTGTACATAAATCGTAGTTGTCTTATACATTTACGACGTGTTCGTTGGCTAAGTACTGTTTACAATGGTTAAAATAGTAGCGCGAATATCTAAGTACGAAGTAGGTAGCTACTATAGTTTATAACTATATAATCGGTCAGTCAGTCGGAACACGTTGTTTTTAATTATGTTATGTTACATTAAAGAGCTAGGTTTAGTAGATTAGGAACTTTGAGGGGTCGAAAGTGAAAAATTCTTTAATAGTTTTCAAAGCGAAAAAAATAATTAAGGAAAGACGAGATTTTTACCCAAAACCAGTTTCGATTTTTAGTGTAACTCATTATACACAATAAACATTGATACATATTTTCATGGAATCTGTATACTAGCATATTTATACACTTATACAATTTTCGAAATTGAAACTTATGCTCAGATGGATAATTTTCTTCTTCGTTAGAATAGTAGTACAAATATTATTGAAGTATAATATAATCGTAAGCCCATTGGCGGCAAAAATTATATAATATTATTTTCTTCTGTCTGTCCTATGAACTTTTTTTTTGTGAATTGCGTTACTTGAAAATTTAATACAAGAATTCTCATAAGTTATTATTTAATTACCCAATAACATTTAAAAAATATTAAAGGTAAATTGACACGATTTAAAAAAAAAGTATTTAAAATTCATATTTTGGAAAAATCACGAAAATTCACAAATTATTTTGTAGTTAGAAATGAATTAAATGTTCAAATTTAGACGTAATTAGATATTTAAACAAAGAATTATGATTTTAGTTATTTTGTTGTACTTTAAAAATATTATTCATGTTACTTGAACGTTTAAAGTATATTATTACATATTTTTATTTTATGTACAATATAAGATTTTTAAAAACATTTTTTTTTGTTGGAAAAACCGAGTATAACTAATTGTAGTACCTATATTAATGGCAAATAGTAAAATAAATTAGATACTTTAATCACAATCATATCAAAAATAGACATGTAGTAATAATAAAGGCACTAATCTTTCGCTTCGCCCAGAATCGTTTTTCTAAAATGATTTTATATCAATATCATTGAATTCAAATTTAAGTCCAACTTTTATTATTATAGTGGAATACCATCAATTTCATATTTTTAAATTATAAAATATTTCCCATCTCTAGGCTTTTCTTGGTCGTCCGCTACATTCCTCTGTCATTTGCGGCACAGTTTTTGTCGGCAGCAACTTCTCTCTATCAGCCGCAGCATTACAATTTTACATCTAATGGTTAATTACTTAAGTTATTAGTTGCCGTGCTTGTCAGATGTAGTTAGTCATAAAACAAAGTATTATCAGCTGTTTTTTTTATTTTTATTACAGTAAAAATGTTTAAAAAAAAAACTATTTCATAATATAAGTAGGAACACATTATGTTTTCGCATCCAGTAAATATAATAATGTCCTCACTCTTCGCATAGTTTCTTATTCGAATACAAAAGTATAACTGTACAAGTATATTTTACCTGGTAGGTTTAATAATTGTAAGCTCTTTAAGATTGATATGTTTTACAACATCGGTATACATACTGATTACTATAGTATTATTCCTACTACAAGCAAGGCTGGGCATTCTTAACCATTTCTTTTTAACATGTTAAATACACAAAGAAAAATGTAAGTTAAAAGTTAATTTTCTTTTTTTTAAACTTATAATAGTTACAGGTCAACTATAAAATAAAAGTAACTTAAAACTAGTAAAATACTATCAATTTAGTTTTTAAAATATGAAATAACCGAAAAGAAATCGAAACCATTTTAGTAATTATATAGGTTTGCTAGATATTATAATTACATATTCTTATAATTGATATGGATGATTAACATTACGATGCATATTATGAAAAAAAAAAATTAATTATGACTTATGAGTTTTGTATTACATAATATTGAAATTGAACATGGCAGTAATGTACCTATATTGCCTTTACTATACACAGAGTAACAAAACAAATTTTTTATATAGATACACCTATTTTGTCAGAATGTACACAGATTATTAACGTGATCTACTCTATCCCAGACTAAGGTATTAAATATTTTACAACTATATATTGTATCATATCTTTGTTTTTAATATAATAATAAACTTCAATATATATATATTCATTATACATTTATAATATATTATTATTAGTAACTAAACATTAAAATATATTTTTCTTTCTATTTCTTTACTAGTTTGAAAGCAACCAAATGTTGTGAAGAGACAGAACCGTGATATAAATGAGTTGGTTAATTCTGGTTTAGACAATAGACAAAATAGCCGTATGTCAAGTGAGTGTATCCATCATAACCTTTTTTTTATGGATACATTTATTCAAATAATTTATATTAATTATAAACTTAACTTAAAATGAAGTAAATGGAACATTGTTTTGATATTTCTGTTTAATTTATTCCAAATAAGTAATGTAACAAAAAATATAACACCTATGTTGTTTTATTTTTGATTTGTACAAAAATATGAATGCTATTAATTACTCTATTTATTAAAGTAATACATTGTTTTGTTATGAGAAATTAATAATACATAATATAAAAAATTTGTTCGTATAATAAAACTATTTTATGTTTGATTGCCTGAACATATTAAGGTTTATAAACATTAAGTAAAAACAAAATTATTCATAAAATTAATTAGATATGTTAATTGTCACTTAACTAAAGTTATTATGTTGCATCATTTAACATACTATATACCAGGCGACATGGGTTGAACCCATCTCCATACTTGAAAATCTTCACCGTCAATTTCTTGGACTTCAGATCTTACACTAGACTCTGATTTAGTGAAGTATTGAACTACTTCAGCCCAAATTTTAGATTTTGCTATGAAATACAATTTAACTTTAAAAAAATGTATTAATATTTAAAATAAATGGTTTATTATATTACCTTGTCTCTCATTGAATGGAATCAAATGATCACGTATATGAATAATAGGTAGATAACTTTCATTTGGTTTATTTTGTGCTTGTTCTTTTAGTAAATCAATTGTACTTTCAACTAATTGATTCAGTTCCTGCTTATAGTTTTCACTTTTGGTTGAGATGTAGCATATAACAAAATAAAGACCAACAATTGACAGGGCCACTGAAAATAATAAATATACATCACTCTTTAATTATTTTAAAGAAACAGTATCTTTAAAAAAATACGTATGCACATTTAAATTATTTCATGGTAGGAGTATATTATTTTTGTTTGAATAGTTTACAATTTAATGGTCACATATTTTGTGTACTGTAATGATAACATATGACTAGCTGTCAAATATAGGACATTTTTGCGAAAAAATAACCAAGTTTATATTCAAGTATATTATCCATCAGTTAAAAATTTCAAAATATAGGTTACAAAATGATTTTGTTAGAATGTATTTGAGCTTTGAATATAATTACATAAATATTTTTAAAAATAATGGAAAGTGTTAATGTTTATTAGTTTGGTTACCTACCAGTATAAAATAACATGGCGACATATACAGAATGCAAGATATTGTAGTCTTTACCAGATAAATTTATTTGGCAGAGCTTTGCAGTAAGTGCAGCTCAAACTAGTAGCTGAGTGTCTTGGCCTTACCAATTTGTTTATTATAAATGTATAAAAACGACTGTAAAACTTTAAATAATACATTTTTTGTATACATACCTATTCCAAGCCATGTCATTAGATAGAACATGTTGGAAAAAATGTGTTTCATTGCACAGAAAATTGGCAAATTTGGTTGTATATTGACTTTAAATGAAGTATCATATCCAATTGGTGAATCTGAATAGGTTTTTGCAATGCTTTTAAAAAGTTCAACTAATTCTTCAATTTCTCTGGATGGTAAATTTTCATGGGTTGAAATATATTCAAATACAGCTTGTGGATTTACAATTGGCTCAATATCTGATTTTTCACACTGAGTCTTTATGTATTTATCTTGTACCTGTGATACTAATGAATTATACAAACGTTGTACTTTTTCTTGTTCTGTATCACAATTATCTCCTTGGAGACCTTTTTTTGCACATAACGAGCTTAATATACCTAAAAATGATAAATAATAATAATAATAGTTATTTTTTTTTCAATTGAAATATTTTTAAGTCAATAATTCTGATGTATAAAATAATAAATATCAATACGATATATTATTAATTGATAAGTTGGTACAAAGATCTCTCTATTTGTCATGGGGATGTTAGCCTGTTTATAGTTTTAGCACCAACCACCTTTCCTTCCTTCAGATACAACTTGTGTGTTTTTTAGGATAGCCATACCTAATTTTATTTAAACTGGGACAATTTTGTATACATTTCATGGAAAAATTCAAAAATCCAATCATTTCTATACAGTCATCAATTGACAGTATTAATGTCATATTTTTCTATAACTAGAATACCTAACACAGCGGTCAGTATTTTATATGTGTTCAAAAGGAAAAAACTAACTCAAATTTATAAATCAGAATGAGTATCTAATAAAATTATCATTTACCAATATGTGGTGACAACAATTGCGACGAGGGAAAGGGAGAACTATGAACATATTCACTAATATTGATTATCACCAAGCTAGGGAAATAATTTTAAAATACATTTTGTTAGTCAATGGAGTAATAAAATAAATTATTTTATCATTTATCAAAACAATAATGATTCCCTAGGAGAAATGGTTAGTAAAAAACAAAATGCTAACATAAAATACAATTGTTTAATTCAGGGATGATTGGTCATCCCCAAACAATCAGGATATATATGTATTTAAAACCGAACGTATGGCAACCCTAGTTTTTAAGTATGATAAATTAATAATATTTATCATATATAACTGACTTTTCAAAGTCTGGAATATAAGATTATTTTAAGTAACTTCTGATAAGTGCGTTACAGTTAAAATAAACGATCAAATTTCAATTTGTTTAATAATAGGTTAAAATTTGGGTATGAAACTGATTTTAATAATGATAATTTGTAAAGCAAATTAAAATATAAAATTGTAAGTAAATCATATTCCATTACTTGGTGGTAATACAGTTGTAGTTGGTTGTATTGAAATGAAGTATAATCCAAAAATTACTGCAAAAAATCCAACAAAAAGGAAGATGATATGTTGAGTGTTTTTTATATAATCTATCAGACTTTTTTGCTGTGCAGATTGATAGTTTTTCCTAAGTAAAAAAAAAATATTTTTAAGTTTTACAAAGATATATTAATATTTTGTGTTCATAGAAAATTGCTTAGCGAACCTTAAACTTCTTGAAGTTATTTTTGAAATAGGAGATGGTGAATTGAATAGTGAAGGCTTTGATACAGTATCTTTTTCTGAAAATTAATTACACATAATGTTCTGTATTTTGTTTTATTATAATATGTACATGTATCAACAATAAAATAAGGAGATAAGTTTATGCTATGAACAAAAATTAGGGAAGTACTTACCCTGTGATTGGTTCATCATTTTTTCTTTCCACCTTTGTATCGCTTGATCGGCATGTGATAGAGTTTTGGGAACAGAACTTGAGCGTAGTTGTTGACTAACTCCTTCTGTTGATGGTATAATTGCTTCAGAGTCAAAAAGTCTGGATGTTATTTTTTTTGATGGTATTTCTCGTTTTTTAACTGGAGAACTTTTTGTTTCTGTAGAATTATTAAATTAAGTTAAAATGTCAAGGGTAGGTAGTAAATCAACCATACAATTATTAAATTATTAAAAAGAACAAACATTTTAAAATGAAATTAATAATGTACCTGGTGACACATATGTGTTTTGATGGTCATATGAATTTTTCCAGTTGGATACATTCATTAATGATGTTTCATTTGATTTAGGAGAAGAACTAGCTATGTACGGATTGGCAGGTAGTATGGACCGTCCTAGTGAGGCAGTATCAACTTCAGAATCTGAGTTATCAAACAGATCTGGAGCTTTATAGATTCGTTGTTGACGAGCACTTTTCCTAGGACTATTCATGCTGTCAAATGTCTTATGTTGAGAGTGTTTTCCATCCCCAGAAGATGAAATCATAATCGACTCATTGGTACCATTAGTCGAACTCCTTAACTTTGGAGGTGGCATAATACTAGAAGCAGCTGTTTTGCCTGATTGTCCAGCCTCAAGACTTGCAAGTTTTTTCAACAACAAATTCCTGGTAGTACTGGTAACTGGAGGGACCACTGCATTGAATGCCAACAAACGGCGACGTAGCTCTTGGTCTGATATGATTTCACCCATAGTGTCAGTTAGTCGAATAAACTAGAAAATTACAAAAGGTTAACAATAACGAACAAAAAATTCTTCATAGACACAGGTAGGTAACCCAATGTAATCAGTTGAACATTATGAGATGAACTGGGTAGTATTAGTATGAACAGTGAACAGAACATGTACCTACTTACCGAACAAATGGTGTAGATAGAGCAAATATATTCACTCGGTATCTATTGAACTATTGAACACTAATTTTGATTACAATTTAAACGTTCTCTGTACAACCATTGGACAATTTTGAATGGATAATTGTTATAAGTATAGCGTTGAGTCTTCAATTTCAATTCACAACTATAAGTATATAGTTACTATCGAGTATTGGCAAAACAAACAACAAACACAATAAACATAAACTCATAAACATTCATGTTAATATTTATAGTGAACGTGCTCAAGAGTTCAAGACTCAAGAATTTCAAGAACGTATTTCAAAGGAGTCGTAAACTCGTAAAAAACTAACGTAACCAGTAACCGCGACTAACGTGATGGCCGTGATGCCGTTATTCAAATCAGCATCATTGCTGATCAGTGTCGCCAATATCAAAACATTTTTTTGTGGCAATCCGTCTTGATCACGAACTAAGATTTCTTATATAGCTCGCGTACCACGGTTTGTACTCCCTTGTCTTTATGAAATATTCTCAAATTATTCTAGTCCTTATAATGGATAATATTTTATTTTATATTTACCAAAATGATATTTTTATGATATTATAATCTGCGACGAGTGAGAAGACTTTATGATCTAAATAACTTATATCAGTACACCGCGCTACTAACCCGGTACTATAAGTAGTATTTAGAACAACAAAGGGATGAGTGCAATAATCAATCATCATAGGTAAATAAAGATCTTTAATGTTTATGGCAATCATGGCCTTTTTTCTAGATTATTAGACGTTTCTTCGCAAAATTTACGTAACATATTTTATATGTGTTAAATTTTAAGAAATTATTTTTGATTGATACCTACCTATATTTAGGTATAGTTATAAACAGATTTTATTAAAATACGTGTTTCGTACTTTTCTACACCTTTAATCGTGTAGGTACCTATTCATTATATAATGATATTTTATTATTTTATTCCATAGCTGATATAGTTATTATATTTTTAAATAAATCATAGACATATAAAACAAGTTTTGTCTATGAAATAAACTAAAATATTTTTGACCCAGGTACGTACAATGTCTAACGTGATTTTTGATAATTATTTTTAGAAAACATTTAACTGACAAATCATTTTATACTAATTTATTTTTTCAAAAAATCGTTGTAGCTCTAATAAAAATCAAAAAAAAAACCACTGTTAATTTTTTTTAAATGTATATGATTTTTTATGCTTAGCATGATTGCACAGACCTTGATCATCGTATACATATATTGTATCAATGATCATAGGTAGGTATACTTAATTTATAAGTAAAATAAAAAGAATGAAAATATCATGAAAATATTCTCAGGAGGATTTTAGCGTAGGTACTGTTTATGTTCTCTTTCTTGCTCAGACGCAACATATATGTATAGAATCATTTTTTTGATGTTTTTGTACACTCTTAGGGTAAAATCAACCATTACAAAAACAACGGAGAATAATATTTTTGAGGGTATGACAGTCGATTTGTTTAAATATTGTCTCAAAACAATTTAAACATCATTTAAATGTACAATTTTTTTTCTTCCAAAAGTCGAATACAAAGTCAAACAACTATAAAATATAAAATCGATATTTCTTATTCTCAAAAATATTGTCTTCAATAATTTTTGAAATGGTGATTTTACTATAAAAATACTCAAAAATCATAAAAAATGATTTTAGTTGAAACTTGAAAGGGTTTTAAACTTTTATCGATGTTGGTCTGAGAGAGAAAACAAATATTGACCTGACATCCTCTTAAAAATATAATCTGATCGGTGACAGACCGGAGAGCTCACAATCATTTTTAGGATGCAAATATGCATTACATCAAAACAATGACCTATACTCATTGACGAATTGACGAGGTATACTCCACATCTGTTGTAGTACAGGCGTATAGCGGAAGGGCACCTATCTTTTTTTAAATTGCAGTTATGCCTATAATATATATAAATATAATTAATAATTATTACAGTAAAAACTATAAACTAGACATTAAAAATACAAATTACTCTCTCAACCGTCAAATGATAACATTTATATTTTATATTGGTATAATACATATTATAATTACTTATATAATGTTAATATTTAATAGTGACAGAAATTTAAAGCATATACATTACACATATATTTGTTATACTCCAGATTTTAAAGAATTAATTTTATTTATTGAATTAGTATCTATATCCAAACTTATTTATAAAGTAATTTGAAATGGTCCCATGTCTGCAGTCTCACTATTGCGTGTTGTTATGTAATATTACGAAATTATATTGTTTAGGTACCTACACATTAAAATTATTTTACGTGATTCAAGTACAAACATCATTTAACAAATATAGGTACTATTGACTCACTACTAAATTTCTATTATAATTGGAGGAAACCCATATTAATGAATCTGTGATAAAGAGAACATTATGCTATTTTCGATAACTCAACTCAGAACTGTTATGTCATCAAACAGTCTAGGTACTCAAAAATTAATTAAAATCTATATTTGTGCCATCTAAAGAGTAAAGAGTATAACTGTGAAAGCAGTATAGCTGTAGAGGTATA
>PVMI01048612.1:0-14721 GCA_008528875.1 Aulacorthum solani
ACGTCTATGTGACAATTTTAATAAACTACTATCTACTTACAATAATTTGGAGTTCATTGAAGAAGTCATGTTGATCGTGGTAGTACTGCAAATTTATAGTTTATAGAAAAATCTTAACTAGAGTTATTAAATGTGCGAAACAAGTGTTCTTCTAAAAAAAAGTAATTAAAAGTAGAGACAATACTAAAACTACCTAGAAAATCATGAATGAATCACCTATTGGAAAAAAACATATACAGACATATTACAATATTCAGTACATAGTTGATGATCTATATATGAAATTGACAGATAACAATATCATTACAAATTAATTAAATGATTATTTTGTAACAGTTGGAGAAAATATTCCAAGTAAAATAAATGCTCTAAAATCCTACGACATTTTTCTTCCTAAAATTGACACTAACCCTTACTCTGTTTTTTTAAAACCTATATCAAAAGAAGAGATAAATAATTTCATTCTACATCCTCCAGGTGTAACTTTCATTTATATTAATAGCCTTAATAATTATGTTCTTGAAAAAAATTCTGAATTTATAATTATCCATTCAGAATATATTTTTAACCCTTCACATTGATCAGTTTGTTTTCCAGAAATATTTAAATAAACATCTGTCGTTCAATTCCACTAACCTATACTCTATCAAAAACATTAATAAAGTGTTTAAAAACTCGATCGTACGAATTTCTAGAAAAATCTTCAGTTTTCTTCAGAAAAGGCAGATTTCGAATTTGAAAAATTAAGGATCTTCTAAAGCCCTACAAACTTTAATTATTTAAAATAAAAATATATTTAGAACTAGTAAGTGCATTATCAAATTTGGTAAGAGAAACTCTATAAATATTTGTATTATCCTAAGTAATAATTTAGGAATTTATATTAAGAGTTTCCCTAATTTTAGTTTATTTTAAGAACCATGTTATACATACGATATGTCCTTTAATATCATAATTGTAAATATAGTATTTTGTATAGCTATACTGTACTTTCATATTAAATTTTAACTATTAATTATTATATATCTTATTGTATATTTGAATACTTTCAAATATTTATTTATGTAATACCAAATTAACCTTATAATATCAGTTTATTACTTTTTGTTCCATCTTAATCTTTATATAAGTGAGTTCACTTAATTTAGAACTCTTGTTTCTTACTCAAGCTTTGTTTTTTTAGACAAATTATTTTATACTATACTTAAATTAAAAATTTTGTTTGATATTTTGTGAAATTATAAACAATTACTACTTAAAAAGCTTTGACAGTTATTGGCAAGTGTTGTTTTGTTTAACTGAAGTCATGGTTATATGAACAAATATAATAAGTAATAAAAATAGAAATATTAGTAACAGTATTTATTTTTACAAGGAATTTAATCGGTTTTTTTTAAAATTGTATTTGTTCTAAATAAATTAGCGAAAAAATTAAGACTAGATTAAGTATTACTTTAAAACTCTATATGCAATATATATGCTGGGAGAATATTCTCTTCGTAATGAAAAAAATATACGTCTAAAACTTGGATTCAATCCTTAGTGTTGAAATATAGGTATTCATTTTTCTAAATTGTTTTAATATTATTTTAGGAATTAAACAAACGTCAATATTCATGTATCAGAGACTATAATGAAGATTTTCATTTTCATTGTGAATAACTTTAATAATACCAATAATTGTAGTAGAATTTATATAGTTTAATAGATAATTTAAAATAATAATATTAACTAAATAGTCTTGTTGGTGAAATCAAAAGTGTATTGTTAAGTGGGGAAATATGGAAATAATAATAATAATAGTAGTAAGAATAAAAATGTTGATATATAAAGTATTCGTTATAGATTTTATCTTAAATCTGTTCAATATACATTATATCTATCTGATTAATATATCTATTTCTTGATCATACTAGTTTATTATAAATATATCCATGATATATAAAAAATGGGAAAAACTGGCAGCTTTGTAGAAAGTAGGTATTGATATTAAATAAAATAAAATTATTTACATAGAATGAGATGAATTAATAAAATGTTCATATAAGATTCCACTCCCTAAAGAAGTCACTAAAATGGCGTCAATTATGTCGCTGTCATCCATTGCTAGTGATAAAGGCGTGTCGTCCGGTTCAACTTTTCTTCCACAGTACATAAATCTGACATTAGTTTTACCCTTAAATATTATAATTTTAAATAAATTAAAAAATATTGTAATTATAAAAATTAAACAAGCACATAGGAATATAGTTATAATTATTCATCATTGACAGTTTTACACATATAATGCTTATTGTATTATTATAAAATTTAAAAGGATGTAACACCCGTACTGTTGAAAGTTATCAAATTTAAATATCAAGATTTATCTTTGTAATTTTTTACTTGTAGAACAGTGTATGGCAGAAACACAATCACATTTACGCTATTTTATTGTACTACTAATAAAATAATGTCTCGGTATGGAAAAATTTACTTGCTACTCAGGTTTACCAAACTTCTTTAATATAATAACATAGGGAAACTAGCACACATCAAGAATTGATGACCAGCTGACTTTTTTCACTACTTGTTGGAAATTGTACTGTCAAAGGAGTGAAATATTTTTGGTATTCAATATTGCTATAAAAATGTTAAAAGTGCTAACAACTAGAAGAAATCATAACTGAGCGAGTTCCATAATCACACTAGTTGCTCATGAATTTGTTTGAATTTATGATTAAGCTTACACAATGTAGTCAGTTATCCAAATCATTCACTTATTAGGTAATTATTGATTAAACACATCTTATTTCTAAATAATTTATGCTTACAAATATTACATGGTAATTTAGTCTATAATTCAGTGACTAGAATTTTAATGACTACAATTGCTAATACTCCTTAATAGTTTATACTTACAGTTTTTTTATAAAATGCATTCATCATTTTTCCAAGTTGTGTATAAGGTTTCATGCTAAAACAAATACTATTATCATCCATAAGAACAAAGATTTTTATTGCCGGAGTGACAGCAGTAGTATCAGTAGAAGCATCAGCAGAAGATGTCGGAGTATCCTAAGACGAGAGAATTTTTTTTAGTATATATTGGGATTTAAAAATTATCACAATTTAAATTTATACCAAATAGTTCATAATCAAACGTTCTCATTTTTAATCAACTCTACATAACTCTATTAACACTTTTTCGTACTCAATCCATATTTGATAAGTACGAATCACATAGCTAATAATATCTGTTAGTCATCAGAAGTCAGTCAACTTATCATGCGAAGTATAATCAGCGGTAATGATAATAATAATTGTCACAGCATTGAAATGGGTCCATGATGGTGACAAATGTCAGGTTCTAGGTAAATAGTTTTATGAATGGTATCACTATCACTATCAAGGTACTGTCGACATAACGAAAACAAATAGGACAATATTCTATGGGTGATGCCGTGATGGGTACAAAAACCTCATGCAGTTTTTACGAATGTTTTATGAGGCATAGGTAGGTAATTATTGTGATCGTGCGCGAGATTGAAATAAAACACCGACAGAAATTGAAGCTTGAAATACTAAAGTTACGCTAACAACAACGAAAAACGCATCCAGAGAAAAAAAATTAGAGCCAATATAAAATTCAAAAACCCTTATCGGGCAATATTTTTTAAAAATCATCATTTAGTGGCAGTATAATTAAAGGTATATGACAGTGTAATACCATTAAAAGGTAGCCCTTTTTCTAGGCTATACGATGGTATATCATTCAACTTTCTAACTTGAATTGAAAAAAGTTAGAGCTGACCAGGGACGTGATCACGAATTTCAATAAAACAGTTTTATTTCGTTTCCGTAGTTAGCCATTAAGTAAATAAAAAAAACTACATAAGTAAGTTGAGTTTTCAGTTTATATTAAATTGTAATAGTTGTAATTTACTAATCGGCCGAATTTCACAAACGTGTTAATACTTACATCTTTTGGGGTAGCCATTTTTGTTGTTTCCAAAACGTACGACTCGCACAAACAAGGCACAAAAGAGAAATACGTAATAAACTAATAACCAATATTATACATTTACAATAGTTATCAATAGTTGGATAACTCGCGTGTAATGAAGGTCTGTCTATACGCAGTCGATTAAGCCACCACTGTCGTTTTCATTTTGCTGTTATCAAAAACAAAATTGTTATCATATATATAATCTTATCATCCGTTATAATAACATATTATGAATTTTTTATTTTATAATATAGGCACCTATACTTAAATGCTAGTATTATAAAGAAGTATATAATTTTTTATATATCATAATCAAAATAAAGTTATTTTGTACTAGTTAACTCTTTAGTTAAAGCACTTTTTAAAGACTTCTAACACTTTTAAAACTATTTTTGATTAACTTAGTTTATATAACAATCATTGTGTGATCTGTGTACCAAAAAAAAATATATACATACATTGAAGATAACTTGATATGAATGGGTTATACCACTTTAATACTATTTGTACCAATATGACATACATACCTACATATTCTATGAAACTATTTTAGTTTTTTGATTAAATCAATGATATATTTGTTTTCAACTTGTAATAAGTGTAATTAGCATAAAATAACAAATTCTTAAATAATTTAAAATTTTGATTTATTATTATTAATTATTATAATAAATGATAAGATTATATATAAATGATAAAAATTTTGTTTTTGATAACATCAAAATGATAACGACGGTGGTGGCCTAATCTGCGTATAGACAGACCCACCGTTGTGGTAGGATGTGCTAATAAATCGATAGCGATTATTGTACTATTGATAATATCGATTGTATTTCAATTTTTTGAAATACGTAAGGTTTTTCGCAATAGTTGTTACTTGTTAATGATTTTGGTTCGTGGTTGGAGTGATGGACAAATATTTATTGTACAGCAATTTTTTCCTTTTAATTTTCTGTTTTATTTTCTAAACAATATTTCTGCAAAAAGATAAATGCAATCAAACTGATTAGCGTCTTAAAAATCTACATCCGTGTACCTATGTACTTTAATTTTACAGCAAAATTAATTTTCTATAAGACGAAAAAAGTTCAATTTAATTTAATTAGTAATACAATAGTGTCAATTATTACATAATAGTTTAACCATAAGGATAGGTGCTTGCCTATTAGTTAAATATTCCATGAGTAAACTCCGATTCATACGATACTAGGTAGTTAGCACTAGTGGTAGCTAGTTATCACTGGTTTGGTAGCTTGTGTTGTTTGTTAATTTAAAAAAAACTACAATAAACACTCATTGTCACAACAACAAATAAATGTAATCCTTTATGAAATCAAGATATTATCCTTTTAATTTTAAATACTTATGTAATATATATCTATTCAGTATAGAGTAATAGCGCAACCACAAACCGTTTCAATGATCTTACCAGTTTGATTTTTTTATGTCATCATGAACCTATAACAATACATTTAGCATTTGGTATTTTAATATTGATCAATCAAATCTATTTATCATGTTTATGCATGATTTTTGTTAAATATTTGTTATCTGAATGTTGGGCAGTGGCTAGTAAAAGAAAACAAAGGAATAATAATAAGCTTAGTGCAATAAAAATGCCAAAATGGATGTGGGAAATGCTTGGACAGGACTGAATAAGAAATAAATTAATTTGATGTATTAGTGGCATAGTTTTTTGACTAAGTGATGAAGAATGGTTGTGATAGTTGTGTTATTTTATGAGAAGAAATATTGTTTTGTATTATCTAAGGTAATTGTCGGAACACTTTCTAATTTCATTAGTAGAAAAAAGTGCTCTAATCTTCAAGAATTTCAACTACAATCACAGTTGATTCTTTTCATGTTATTTAGTATTTCTTCTGTATCAAAAATATTTTTTAAAATGTCAAATTTTTTAATTCATAAATGTTAACCAATCACATTCATTTTGGATATAGAAAACGCTAAAGCAAATCTAGAAATATTGTTGAACTTTATAATATACTATCTTATAATATCTATCATTCAGTGAAACCCCCATTTCAATACAAAATCTTAACTGAAATATTTAGTAGTACCTCTTACGGTGGACACACTGTGTAAAATAAGAAATTAAGCTTAAAAGTAATTAAAAATTAAAAATAATTACAGAAACTTAAGAACTATATGTTATAAAAATGATGCTATAAAAAGGCATAATCCATTATTTATTCATTTTTTAATAAAAATAAATATATAAATATTTTCATGAAAAGTTTTGTACAAATTTACTACATTGAAATTATTTGTATGTAATGGAATGTTTAGGATTAAGTCTTATTTATGTTTTGAAGTCTTTCACAGTCCTTCTCATGATTTTCATGCCAGTCAAGTATCTAAAAGAAGAAATAAGACATATCAATTATAATATTATATAAAAACAGTATAGGTAGTTATTTAACAAATATATTCAAAATATATTCTTACTTGGCAGTCCTTGGAACAGTATTTCGCTATTTTACAAACAGAACATTTTCCGTTCGCAGGTCTTTTACAATTTTTTGTGCTGCACTAATAAAAATAAACAATATTGTTTTTAGAATATAAAATAGCTATCATTTTTATAAACTTAGATGCCTCTAAATTGAAATTCAAACTGTTAGTTTCTGAGTTATTAATATTTATATGGTAAGAATAATAGTCCAGAAATATGATTTATTACAATGTACAAAATGTATGCTGTGTATAATATAAAACTGGTTTCACTTATATGATTTATACAAATAATAAAACGATAACAGATTAATATTAATAACTATACTTATCATATCATTATATCCCCAAATTTTCAAAACCAAAATCATGGATTTAATATTCTTAGTACAAAAAGTTAAATAACTCAAAAACTCCTCATTTGAATTTCGATTCAGATACTTCACAATTTTTAAATAAATTACAGGAATAAAGTGCGATTTTCATTTAAATAAAAAATAACTTCGTAATAATGTTCCTAACTATAATAGCTTATTTTTAAAAAAATAGTCAACTGAATGGTTAGATAGTTGGTAGCACACAAGCCATTCATTAGTCATCAATTTAAATGATTTGGTTATTAAGGTTACTAATTAACCATAAGTTATTTGGCTTCTAGTCAGTTAGGACCATCACTATATGTTACTATAAATTTTAAAAAAATGGATGAAATTGTAAGTATGTTACTACTCAGTACTTGTAACATGGTTGATTTTCCAAATCAGTAAACAATAAATTAGTATAGCATTTTAATAAGTTTTATAGAAAGCTTAAATATCTTAAGCTTATGTTATAACACTCATTTCTAAGAATCTTCTATTCACAATATAATATTATAATGTAAGTATAAGTATTGTTAAGAGTTTGTACAAATTATATTCTGATGAATTTTACTCACATTGATAAATCTAGTTGGAGGTGATTTAACTAATTTATCAGTACCATTTACTACTGCTCTCGTTTGACCTGTTATTGATGTTGCAGTTTCTGACCGCGATGATGTCATTTGCTTCAATGGACTATTGGAAATAGTTTGAGTAACAGCCATACATTTTTTTGTTGGTATCGCTTTAGAAGTAAAAGATTCAGAAGTTTTCTTTTGTAGTGAAGAAGGCAATGATTCGTTGAAGTTTTTGATTTTCTGGCTTGTTGCAATTGACGGTTCTTCCGTGGTATTACCAACTGCCAGAGACTTATAACCATTTAGAACCGGTGTTTTTCTAAAATGTAAGGAAAGTAATTAATTATTAATTCTAATTTTAACTACAGTAAATATGTGAAAAGGATTTATGAGGTGAACAAATACTATTAAGAAATAGTATGAATTTGAAGTTTTAATTCATTATAGTATTTAAAGTTGTTAGTTTAAAAATACCAGAGCCATTATTAATAATTAAAATAAGTATTTAAACCACTATAGTTTAATCAAAATTTATCTAACTATTACAGATGATAATTAAAGTTATTTACTAAAAGTGTATACACATAATATAACTTATAAACTTAGATTGATATTTTGACTACAACTATGAATTTGAGAAAATTGTATATCTATAAATTATATTAGGTAGGAATTATAACTATTTTACCAAATATTTAATAAATAATAATACTGTTTTAATATGAATTATCAGAAATAATTAAGTTTGGCAATCGTAACTATGTAATGGTAACTAACAGGGATATAAGGTGAACAAATATTGGAAAATTGTGTCATTTGATGATAACTCAACGATATACAGCAATATTTAATTAGAAAAAAAAACTTACTGACAAGTCGATGAAACTATATTTTCTTTCAACTTCGAACTATTGCAACATTGAGAAGTAGCATTATCGATTAACAATGCCAGGTCTTCTTTCGAATCAAAAATTACAGCATCAATAACTGCTTGAAAATATATCTTGCTTTTTGATGTTGCTATAAAATACAATGGAATACGATCTACGACTCCGGGGTCAATAACCCGACAATCTTCAATTGTACTTATTAAGTCGATGCATTCTGGTTGAAATTTTTTTGACCGAAACATTGAAATCATTCTGGGATGTTCATAATTACTGTTTCTCAAACTATTCCATAAAAAATGTAAAACATCATTGAAGACATTACCTTTTCTGAACTTTGGCTGATCCAAAACTCGAAGCACAGTAAATATGCTTAAAAATAGCATTTTAAATGCTATATCAAAATCCGAATCTTCAAAAGAAGATACGATGTCTGAAAAATTGTTCTTTAACTTTGTTTCCAAAATCTTTTTATGGTTGCCACTTGATATTTTTTTTAATATTTCAGCTTCAGATCTTTTATCAAGAGATTCATTCATTTTAGATTGGTAATGTTTTTCTAACATTGAAATTATGCTTAGTAAATTAGCAATAGTTACAATAGTATCTTGCACCAATTTAGGAAAATATTTGTTATGTAATTTTTCAATAATAATTAAAACCCTTTTTATGTGTTTAGTGTAATTTAAAGGTTGTTTAACTACATTCACTTTGTCACTACTTAAATATGATTTTTTTTGGGGTAATTCAAGTTCATCAACAGACTTTAAATATCGATCTTCACCATTTATCACTGTTCTAGGATCAATTACTCTGATCTTTGATTTTACATTTTTAGTTGAACAATTTTCAGCAGATTCAACAGATTCTTCACAATTAATTACAATTGGTACCTCCTCAGTACTGGTAGAAGACATTTCTTTATTGGATCTTAATGAAGACTTGTATGCGTTACATTTCTGAGTTTTACTGTCTTTAAATAAAACCGATACTAAAGGATCTTTTCTAATATTTAACAACTTCTGTTTTTTTTTTGAAGGCTCATCATTTACAGTATTATCGTTTTTAGACTTTTTATCTTCTTTAGATGTTTTACTATTTTTGTTGAGTGTATTAAAATCTTCTGTTGGTGCATAATCTTCATTTTCAACTAAACTCCTAAAATGAAATGAATTAAAATCATAAAATTAAACAAGTATTTAAACAATTATTTAATTCAAATAGTTATAAATTAAACTTATCAGTATAAACAAATTATTTGAAAAGTGAACCAATACAAATGCTACATAGATTAGTAGAAAGGCTATAATGTAGTGTGTGGTCTGCCTGTTTTAATATTTAAGATATGGTTTAATTGAAATGTGTTTCGTTTGTCTTGACAATGAACAACTGTCATAATAATACTACATTTATTTTTAAATTATTTAAGATTTTCATAATTAAGAGGGGGTTCAAGAAAAAAATGTTAACTTACAAGAGAAAAGACAACTTAACAGAAGAGCAAATAGACTCAACTATCTATTCTGATAGACGAGCTGGTGGTCTCTCTCAAATATTATGTTCAGATGAATATTATAATATAATTTCGTCATTGTCTTATCAAAATCATAATTTTTTTTAAATTTATACTTTTTATAAGTTTATTTTATAATAAAAAAATCAAATTCACAATGAATACCTTTAGGTTATAAAAGTTTGGCTTCGGTTTGGTTTGTCCTCAAAATGCAGACTTCTTATTTTTACTAAAATCTATACACATTTATAAATATAAAAATAAACTTACAATTTATGATTTTCCATATTTTCTGCATTCAATTTTATCTTCCTTCTGAAAAAAAAACAATTATCAGCATGCGGTTAGATACAATATTTAAGGTATATATTTTATACTAATACTATTTCAAACATAAAAAATAAAACATGTTTCAATATTGAAAGTTAAAAACCAATATTATTATTGAAAATATTAAATAAAAAAATAAAAAAATACATTAAATTAAATATTAAATATTTTTCTTGAATACTATACTAATACTCACCAATATTAAAAATGATATATTGATGGTTTAAATTAAATTAAAATAATTAAACCTAAGCACTTGCTATGATTATTTTCTAATAAAAAAAAAAACCTAAGCATTCGTGAATTATATATAGCACAGATAATAGTATATTGTTGATTTATAAACAACTGGCAATAGCTGATAGGTATGTATTATCTAATAAAATTGTTCTTTTTTGTTGTTATCCACTTATTAGTATTATAACTAATGTAGCATAATACGAATAATGAATTAAATTGAAAATAATACAAATTTTACTTATTTCACAAGAATATCACCTAAGTAAATGTATACTTAAAAATTTAGCTTTGGCTTATATAATATCTATAAATATTATAATACTCATAGTCTTATTCATTCAATTTTCATAACCATTAAAAGTCACATGTTCTTATATGACTGACTATTTTCAAAATGTATGAATTATGAGTATTATTAATTTTAATCAATTAAATATTGATTAGGACAGTTATATAAATTTAAGTAAATATTTGAAAAATAAAATATTAGTATTGACTGTGTAAAATGTATAAATACAAACATATTAAATTGTAATTAAATATGTTGCATTGTTAATATTTATTGGATTGCAGTAAATATGAACTTTAATAAAATAATACTATAACTATTTATTTTAATTGTACTCTAAATATATATTAATATTTTAGTAGTTAGTAGTTAGTTTAGTATTGTTAATAGTTTTATATTATAATGTATTATATTATAAATTTGTAAAATAATTGTAGTTACATGATAGATATCATTAACTGTGTAATCTATTTAAAATTCATAAGAAAAAGTTTATATGCCACCACAGTAGATTCAATAAGTGCCAACTGAAAAAAATAAAAAAGGAAATTCCAAAAGAACTCAATGTCCAGCATATATATATTATGTACAGTAAAATTACACACACTGCGGACAAAAAGAACTGATAGTTTTTTAAAGTAAGAGTGCAAAACTATTTGGTACTCTTAAATTATTAAATTATTTAAACCATCAACATAAATATTATATTATGTTTGATATAATAACTAAACAATTTTAATTAATTAACCTTTTATAAAAATATATATAACAATATTTACAACATTTTTTGAGATTATATAATATTTGAAAAATACTAGTAATAATTAAAGTAATTTAATGAGTAAAATATATTTAAAAAGTATTATAATTCTTTAGGTGTGTTAATTAATTAATACCTATTTCAGTTCTTATCTAGAGTTCGTTGGAGTAAGTCGTTTCGTTTTCTGGTCGTTGTTATCTGTATTTCATTTTATATCGTTAATCTACGGTATTTTTCGTTCGTTTTTCAATTTATTTTTATTTTCGTTCACCATGTCTTTTACGTGTGTCAAATGTTTTGATACTTCTACACATAAGGATGACATATTAGAGTGCTCTACTTGCAAAAAGTTTTTGCACTTCTATTGTGCGGGCTACTCTAAAATTAATTTTAAAAAAATGTCAAATAATACGAAAGCAAGATTCAATTGCACTGAGTGCCAAACTGATATTAAAAAATTTCAAAAATCTCCTAAAAATCAAAAAACGGAAAACAAGGTAAACTCGGTTAATCCTATGGAAAAAAATATTGAGGAACTCATGAGTTCAGTTTCTTTTATGAGCTCACAATTTGACAATTTTAATGATAAAATTGATACTATTGTGAGTGAACTAAAAAATATAAAACTTGCAAACAAAAATATAATTGCTGAGAATAAACGGCTCTCAGATGAAGTTTGTATTCTGAAATCTAAAATTGATGAAATTGAACAACATAATTTATGTATATCTGTGGAAATAATAGGTATACCTAAGACAACTAATGAAAATTGTATTGATATTGTGGAAGAAATTGGTAAAATTACTAATACGGAATGTAAAGTAATTGAAGCCTATAGAATAAATTCTTTGGTATTCAAGCAAAATATTATAACGGCGAAATTATCAACACTGGGCATGCGCAAAGATCTAATTCGCAAAGTTAGATCTATGAAATTGACAGCGGATATTATAAAAAATAATTGGCCGAAGAAAAAAAAAATATATTAATGAAAGTCTTACAAAATCAAAAAGAACACTTTTTCACAAACCAGACGCGCTGCGAAAGAAAAAAATATCAAATTTGTGTGGTTGTCTAATGCTCATATTCTCGTAAGGAAAAACGATGTTTCCAAAATAATGAAAATTAAATCATCTCAAGACATCGAAAACTTATAGTTAGTACTTTTTACACACAATATAATTAAAAATAAGAATAATAATTTCTATTTCCAATGAATGATAATATATTAAACATTGATAAGCTTTTAAATATAAATAATATTAATTCAAATTATGTAGACTCTATAGGACTATAGCGGATATCCCCCTATCAATTAATGGTAATCTATCATTTTTCCAAATAAATATAAGAAGTATAAATAATCATTTCAATGAACTAGCTATGTTGCTAGGTTCAATAAATAATTATTTTATTATGAGAAACATGGCTTTTGAATGATGTTGAATTTACTTTAAATGGCTATAAATCTATAAGCTCGCTGGCAACGTTAAATAAAAGTGATATATTAAGCACAATATTAATTAAAGAATCCCTTAATATTTTTCAAATTGAAAAAAATGTTATATTAAATTGTAGTTCAATACATCTTAAAATCAAATCTAATGATTTATTATTTTCTTTAATCTGTGTATATAGATCGCCAAATGATAATCTTGAAAATTTTATCAATAATCTTGACTTTTTCTTATCTCAGAATAAAAATAACTACCTAAATATTTTATGTGGCGATATTAATATTGATATAATGAAAATTTCCAATATTAGCAATGATTACTAAAACGTATTGGCTAAACATGAATACATATCATGTATAAATAATTTTACCAGAGTCACTGAATCCTCAAATACTTGCATTGATCATATATTTGTTAAAAATGTAGAATCAAATAAAATTAGTTCAAACATATTACGATGTGATATAACTGATCATTATGCTACAACACTGATGTTATCTGACGAAATGTTTAAAGTCCAAAATAATTGTCAAAATGTAAAATATATAAAAAAAATAAATATCGAACTTTTAAATAAATAAATTATTTTAGAAAATTGGTGTTCCACTATGTCTTTTGATGATGTTGATTCTATGCTCGAGGTTTTTAATTCTAAAATAAATGAATTTATTTTTCATTCAACTATTTCTGTAAATAAATTTAAATCGAAAAAAATGTCAAAACTAAAAGAATGGATTACAATCGGTATAATAACTTCTATAAGAAATAGGGAAAAATTGTCTACTAAATTGAAATTGAGGGCTTTTGATACACGCTTTAAACAATTCTATAATAAATATAGAAATATATTAAATGTATTAATAAGAAAAGCTAAACAATTATTTTATCAAGGTAAATTATTAAGAGCTCAATCTGATGTTAAAAAGTTATGGAATATTATTAATGAGGTAATAGGTAAATCAATTAAAAATAAAACATGTGATATTAATAAAATAACAATGAAAAACGGTTGTAATACTGAATCAAAAACAGAAATCTGTAATACATTAAATGAATATTTTATTAATGTTCTGAATAATTTAGAAATAGAACATATAAATCATGTATCTAATGACCATAAAATTATAAATGATAGTTTGTTTTTTAAACCAATAATTAGTGATGAAATAATGTTACACTTAAATAAAATAAAAGACTATAATTCTTTTTATGAAAATAATTTGTCTAATTACATACTAAAAAAAACATCTAAAACCATTTCATTACCACTGTCAATTATTTTCAACAAATCTCTATCAACAGATAAATATCCAACAAATTTAAAAAAATGTATTGTGATTCCCTCATTTAAGGCAGGTAACAAACTAGAGTGTGGCAATTATAGGCCGATATCCATATCTCTAACATTATCAACAATTTTGGAAAAATGTATAAAAAACAGATTATTTGATTTTTTAAATAAAAAATGTTTCTTTTCCAAATTTCAATTTGGCTTCAGGCCTGGATTATCTACTATAGATGCACTTTTTAAGGTAGACAATTTTGTTAGGAATAATATTGATAATAATAGTAAGGTAATGGGTATATTTTTAGATGTACAGAAAGCTTTTGATAGTGTAAACCATAAGCTATTGATGTTTAAATTAGAAAACGCAGGTATTCGTGGTTTACCTAATAATTTAATTAAATCCTTCTTAGGTGATAGAACTCAAAGAGTTAAACTAAATGATAAATATAGTGATATTTTAGAAGTATCTTGTGGTGTACCACAAGGCACAGTCCTAGGTCCCTTATTATTTATAATTTTTATAAATGATCTATTTAAAATCAATACTAATTTAAATA
>PVMI01048633.1:0-12620 GCA_008528875.1 Aulacorthum solani
TTTTATATGTAAAAATAAAAAAAATTAAAATTATTTTTTCATTAAATTCTTATTAATATTTAAACATGTATTTAATAGATTAAATACACATGGATTAAAAAATTATGACGTATAGACATGACAGCCGCCCCCGACCACCATATATTGAGAAAAATAAATAAAATGTATTAGAAAGCGGTACGTATACCTAATTGATAAATATATATTGTAAGATTAACCATATACGTAATAAGACATTTCTGCTAGGACTTAGGTCTTACGTTTTGTAGTATAGGTTTACACCTATACGTCTTATATAGGCATATGATACGAAATGTATTGCAGTGAGATTCAAAAAGATATTAAAATGTATGACCTCGCGGTTACGATCTTTCATTTTTCGCGATCGACAACCTTGCCAACCGTATGTAATATACTTTCAACTGTACAACAAGACTCATCAAAAATCAATTAATTATTACTATTATACTAATACCGTTTGGTTATAATAATAGTAAGTCCTTCGTATATTATTCGTCAGTTTCTTCAGTTTGTTCCGTCCGTTCGTTCAGATCAACTCTTTCGATGTTATAGGTACTACCCCACCGGTTACGCAATCGGATAACTATATCATTGTATATTTATGTTGTTGATCTTATAAATAAAATAAAATAGCATGGTAATAATAATATAATGTTTGGCCTGCATGCCCATTCGTCTCGAATAAATCGTTTTATCGGCGTCAAAAATAATAATTAGATTTCCTATACACCTACCAATAATGCTCTGTACACATTCATTTGTTTGAGTTTACGTTTTAAATCGTCTAGAAAACGTGAACTTTTATAATAAGCATTTGATTAGACACCTACTGCTACAGTACAACGTTATCGGTTATGTATATTTTTAAGTCTAGACAATATAAATTACGATAATTAGTTGTTTGTATAATATAAAAAAACGGGAAGTCAGCATAATTACCGTGGTGTTCGTTTAGATGATTGTGCTTTTCCTCACTTATTGTAAATTGTTATTATATCATTATCTTAACGCCATCCATATATATGACGTTATTAAACCATTAAACTTTTTGATGGCACTAGAAACCATTTTCACGATGTTAGCAACGAACTGGGCAGGCTAAATATGACGTAGGTACGTATATTTTATTTGAGACCTCACTGAGTCATAGGTATACCGCGGGCACAGAGACAGGTTTTCCAAAAAAAAAAATCGTCAATATTCATACAAATATCTGTTTTTCTCATATATCACCATTAATCTCGATTTTAGATGTATTTTTTTTATTCAGCATTTTTCAATGTGGGTATTTTCAATGGATTGGACCTCAAAGTGCTTAAACGGTCAATCGGATGAGGTTGCAGTCGTTTGAACGACGGAACAAAATTAAATGTGCAGTTATATTATATTATACCTATTATTATTATTGAATCTGAAAGTACGATTATGATCGTATTCTCAATATTTATAATTTGATGAATATTATGTTCCTATAAATAGCGTTCAGATTTTATCACTCATCTATTTTAGAACGAGTTAAAAATTATTACTGCAGTAAAATCTATAACTTTTTGCATAGTGTGTGAAATCAAATTTGTGGCTTACTTAGTAAAATAAACATTGGAATATTATTAGTTTATCACTTTTTATAAGAGATAAGTTTCTAATTCGTCAGCAGGTTGTAGGTATATTAAGTTTATCATTCAAAATACTAGAGACAAAAACGTTATAGCAAAGTTAGGTGTACCTGTAAAAATTATAAACCTATCGTTTAATTAGATTTTTATCACTACATTGACACGAAATAATTATCCAGTCTTAAGAATATTGAATAACGTGTATTAAAAAATGCAGTTTCTTGTTTTTCAATTTTTTTTTATATTTCCAATAAATTAATAAGGCATACCACATACCTATTGTATATGCAAAAAAGTGTATAACATATTATAAATTACAAGTATTTTAACTATTAAAAATTGCCTGTCCTTTTTTAATAATACTAACATCAACAACAATTCCTTATAGTAATTAAAATAAGTGTAAAATTATCTTATACAATGTATATAAATGAAACAATATTTTAACAAATTATTTATCAATAAACATATTATGTTATGCATTGTTTTTGTGTGTATAAAAAAATCAATAATTCTAAATTCGTGTTGTCTTTTATTTAATAAAAATTATCTAAAAATAATATTTTTTTGATGATAAATATTATTATGCAATAATTAATTAATACTGAGTTTCTTCATTGAATTTATCAGCGTTTCAGCCGTTCGAAGCATGGCCAATTTAATTAGGTACCTAAGTATAATCAGTTTCCGGTGCATAGGCGAATAAGGAGATTATCCGCTTCTCCTCATGTCTGAAAACAAAAAATAAAATAATTCATAGTATATTTCATAACAACATTTTTTGTGACTGTTCTTTATTTATGTGATTTTTTTTTAAGTCAAGCATAATATTACAATATAATTTGTAACTGGTGTAATTTTAAACTGAAAAAAGCTTAAGTGAGAGATAATATTATTGTTGTGTGCTATTATAGTGCTAAAGAATTGTGTCACTGAAATAGAATTTGCAAATTATGAATTACAATTATTTTTAACTAGTGCCTTATATTGGTGAATTGTATAGGTAAAGGGCAAAAATATTCCCATTTTCTTTTATATCATTTTTTATTTACCCAAAACATTAACTGTTTTCTGATCTTATCGAAATCACACAAGTATTTATAACCGGAAGTACATCCTAAAAACAAAAAATCATAATTTTTCAAAACCTGATTAACGTTTATTCAATTATTCCACTAATATTTCGGACATTTCAAGAACATTTGGTACATTTAATGGTAAAATATAATGTCCTTGGTGATACCATAAATACTATGCTGTTTTTGCTACAGCCAAATCAATAAGAACTAAACTTAATTCGTGTCAAAGTATTTACACAATCAACAACAATTATTTTAAAATTTAGTTTACCTCGTTTTCTTCTCAAAAGTCTTACAAACATTTTCCTTTTTAAATAAACTACAAACTCGCAAGTTTTCGGTACCGGTTATTTTGTTTAGTAGACTTTCTAATATACACTTGTAATTTGTATACACTAATTACGGAACTATTTTGAGATTTTCAAAATTGTTTTCCGATGAGGGTAAACGTTTTTAATTTAAGATATTTAACAATTTCAAAATGTCATCTTACCGTTTGTCCCGTTAGATACTGTATCACCCCATCGATTTAAGAACTCAAACACGACTCCATTTGTCCAACCAAAACCCGTCTGAGGAGTATACTCACCACCTCCACCAGTTTCTCCCGCAGCTAGAACGTCATACTACAAAACAATTTTCAAATTAGAATAACATTTAAAAGAAAATACCTATGATTTAAATGGTGTAATATAATGTTGCATCCTTTTACTTTTTCGAACATCATCGATTTCTCTGAGAATGATTTATAATTTGAGCGTAACCAAACTTCAGCCAATTTAAATGCCACCTGTTGTGCAAGTTTCTGGTTCGTCCTGTCTAGACCTTGAATGATGAAAGCTTGCAGAGGAGGCCATGCATTTGGAAAGTCCCACTGTTGTGATGAATTGTACAAAGAAGTAGGTGTTCCTATATAGAAACGATAACATTGTTTTTCATAATTTATACTTATATTGAGCATCAGTGTTGCGTTCATAATATACTATTATAATATTATATATTGCATACAAACAGGTATTTTATTCGTAAGCAAATTGAGTTTCAAAATCTTATAAATCCTTAAAATGCTGGTTTATGAAATCTACTACTTAATCGTACCGTTGAAATTCACAGTATAATCCGATTCGATAATATGACGATCTCTTAGATATCCCAACACTGAACTAGCTACAGCTTTTTTCGGCATGTTGTAGCTTTCCGTCCACAGAGGTACAATGTTGGAAACGAAAAAGTATTCTCGACTTTTATTATTCAACATATCCCAGTCAAACCAGGCCCCTAGGTCTGGTCTCCACATAACCTATAATTAATAAATAGTGTTGTGTTTTTTTTATTCAATAGTTAATAATTTCAATACAAGGGTAACGGAATATTATTAAAATATAACATAATCTTATATACTTCTTGTATACTGTAGAGAAGTTTCTCGGCGATCGCACTATATTTCGCGGCTTTAGTTTCATTTCCCAACTTGCTATACCAAGAACTCAACAACAGAGCGTTCTTCTGTAGTATAGAGTTCAAATCGACTGGTACTATAAACTTCGTTTGTATATCAAACAATTCTCCTATAAACGTCGAATATACAGCATTGTGTTGTGTTTCTGATTGAAATAATGAAAATACTCACCACGATCTGAGCCATTCTTAGTTATAAACCATCTACTTGAAAAGTCCCATCCAGTCTCGGCCGCAGACTTAATTTCGGTATAAAATTCTTGTTTTTTATTTTCATCTTTAAAAAGCTCAGCCGATTCATAGTCCTCTCTACATTAAACACAAATACTTCAGACATTGCAATCGTAAGTATATCAAAGTATACGTACCTATAAGACTCAGGTCTTGGACCCCTCGATGGTGCGTAGAACCTTGCCATTGTGTGCGATTTGCCGTCTTTCTCGAAAGTAACCATACGGTTTTCCGACCAATACTCGTATTCACTATCTAAGATCTAAAACAGCGATTGATCGTCCAGTGGTTACAATTTAATATTTTGTAATTATTATTTATTCAATAATTAGTTCAAACTTACGGGGATGATTTTTTTTACATATTCAAAGTCGTTGGTTGTTTTATAGTAGCTGTCTACCATCAACGTTAGCATTGGCGGCTGTGATCTATTTAGGTAGTACACCCGTCCACCATTTGGCATGAAACCAAATTTCTCCACTAACGATGCTATATTGTCAATAACACCTCTAGCTGTTGTCGGCATGTCACATAATAACATTCCGTTAACAATCCAGTACGTGTCCCAATAGTAAAGTTCTCTAAATCGGCCTCCGGGTATGGCAAATCCATTAGGTACCCATATTAGAGAGTACCTGTCAGGATGTACTTTCACGTCGTCTTTAACTTTCCTCGCTAGGGTCTTCCATACTTGGTTTAATCCCAACGCCCACTGTTTGTAATTGTTGTCTTTGATCCGGCTGGCGATTGAAGGAGATTCAGAAAAATCGGAAGGGGTCCAATCCTCCAACTCATCTCCATCTTCTAAATGTTGGTCGACAAATTGAGCTAACTTGTCTTTAGGCACTTCGCCGTTATTGTAGCTATCTTTCAGTTTTGTGTAGTTGTATAAAATCTCAGATTCTGTGAATTTTAGTTTCTTATCAACAAAAGTTTTCGAATCTGGATAAATCTTAGCTAGTTGTACGTCGTTCAACAGATTACTTTCACAGTATATTTTGCTGAAAACAACATCATTGTCAGTTAAGTTATTATTGTTTTACTTTTAATATTACGTGAAAATTTCTATTTTTTATTTTGAATATTTTACATTATAATTGTACATTTGCAATGCTGGGCAGAGTGATATTTAAACGATAAAAATAAATATTTAAGTTTTTTTTTTGTAATTCAAAAATATTTGTAACGGGGATTTGAAACTTATATTATGTACCTATATTTATTATATTTTATTTCCCCAAGGTGGCAAGGCGCAATCATAGCTTCTATTCTCTTCAACATATTTACAGCGGACCAATATCTACTTCCACTAACACTTTCGTCACAGAATATGCCGACGACAAAGCGATCCTTTCAACTCATGAAAATCGAAGCATTGCTTCAAACAAGCTTCAATCCCATCTCACTCATATTGAGTCATATTGAGACCTTATGTAAAAACTGGAAAGTCAAATTGAATTAGTCTAAATCCTGCCACATAACTTTCACTCGGGTCACTTTCAATAACATCCAAAGTCCTACAGCACTAACCATACTAAATACCTCGGAGTTCACTTTGATAGAAAAAACTAGGTAACGAGTGTCGCTAGTAGACGACTTTTCTACCCAAGTTTTCCTATCTTGTAAATCTTAATTTGTTTAATCACTTATGCTCATTACACTGAAATTGTATAGATGTATGAATAAAATTTGGAAAAAAAAAACAAAAAAATAAAAATATTTCTTATAACTACTTAATGACATTTTCGAAATATTTAGATAAATCATATACTGTTGCCTATTCGTAATAGGTACACGCCATATGATTATTGTAAATAGTAGAATATATTGCTATAATTTTTTTAAAATTTAAAATTGGTACGTCATGTCAAATGTTACCTAATAAAATATGGTTTTCTATAATATCTTATTTGCATTAACTGTTGCACGAATAAGCACATATTATCAAAACCTTAATCAATACTCTCAGCTCTCAGTCAATCGAGAATGCTAATTCTCCTGGTATCAGTTACACGGACTTTAATCCTGTATCGATAAACCAATTTAATTACTGTATTCGCTGTTAGTTCTTTGAAATACATAGCTAAACATGTTTTCTCTGATAATGTCATATTTTCATTATGACGTATCACGTGTGAAGTGTTCAACATGTTTTTTATTAATTCCAATTGTTATGTGTACCCACTTAAAAAAATAAAATCGTTATCTAGATACGAATAGTACACCCTATCGAAAATTTTGTTGTATTGACATTCCACATTACCATATAACTATGCGTATTTCATATAAGACATCATAAATACCTACCTAATACCGTAGCTATTATAAAATTAGAATTTGAAACTCAACGTGAATGATTAAAAAATTATAATGACAAGTGTGTAAATTAGTTAAGACTCGTGTAGTCGAATAGAAGGACCTACTATAAAATAATTGATTTCGAGTTTTAATAAAATCGGAATACATAGGTATGTATTCAATTGTCTTCATAAATTAGGTGGTTTTTATCCTAAAACACACTATTTGATAAATAAATATTTATTAATCTTTAAGAATGTGACGAAGAACTACATTTAAGCTTGTTAACTCATAGCAAGCTGTCGATGCCATAAACTTATTATTATTCGGTATTATTTCAAATAAGCAATAAATTAATATAAGCCATAAATATTTTAAAAATATATAGGTAAATATAGGTATTCGTCAGTATTGTAAAATACGTATGCAGCAATGTAGTATTATAATAAATTCAAACCCACCTTATACTATATTCATTATAGTATATAATATATATTATATGTATTATACTTAGGTAGGTTAGAATTAGGTTTTTAGCAACATATTTATGTTATTTTAAATCGTTAATATTTGTATATAATTACTATTATTATGTACCTATTTTCTATTAATTATTAGCAGTAGGTACGACTAATTTTTATAGTTTCTTAGATTTGTTCATTAGGTATGTTTTTGGGAGGTACGAAAAAATTAACGCATTCTACTTTAAAACGAATAGTCTTAATTTCCAGCAGTATTCAAGAAAATAAAAAAGACCAAACAAATAATTTATGTAGGTAATCATTTTTTTTATCGAGAGGCCAACCATATTTTATTTTGAAATTCGAACAGAAATTTACACAGGATAGTTTTTTTAGCTTAGTTTTTTTTGTGTGTACATACAATAACGAGTTAATACAGTGCTCATAATATTCTTTCAGTAATTGTAATATTTCCCTTGTGGTTAATTCATTTTTTTTCTCCGCACATTTGTGTTTAAATATGTTTTCAATGTTTTTGTATGTTTATTTGTTATCTCGTTAACATCTGTTATGTGCTTCCACTAAGACTGCAAGACAATACTTGGTAATTATTCTAATGATAAAACATTGTCAATATTATGTGGAGTTTTGGCAAAGTAATTTATTTGGTATATTTTTACGTTGTTAATTTTAAATCGTTTTAGTTAGTTTATTATAACGTAACATATTATTATGTGTAGACTTTTAATGTTTTTTTTTATCGTATAATTGCACATTACAGTAAGTGCTTACACGTCATATTTTGGGCAAGTTATTAGTATCAGAATATACTCATTATTTTTGGAGTAGGTTAAAGTACAAAATTAATAAGCGATGCTGTATTCCTAAAAACCTTTTAATGTACAAATCTATACTGTAGGTACTTAACTATTTATTACTTTCGGTAGTTTGGGTATAAATTATATTATTATCATTTTGTTTACTTTCAATAGCCCAACATAATAAATGTGAAATGAGTATAATATTTTTATTTACAACTGCCAATGTTTGTTTTGCATTTATGAACAATATTTTAAATTAATATTTTTTAATATCAAGTTAAAAGTTCTGATAAAATAGTTAACTAGTTCTAGATATATATTATAATCATAAAAAATTAACTAAGTGGTGAAAATTTTCTGATAACCTCTATATGACTTAATTTCATTTGCTTAAACCTTCAGCTAATATAAATATATTATATTATAATATATAGTTGCTTACGTATTTATTCTTTACCTGTTACATTATTTACATGTACTATACATCAGTCACTAATATACTGTCATAAAGAATATTATTAATTGCATTTAAATTTATTAAATAGTACGATTTACAAAATGTTTATAATGCTACTCTAGAAAAATATTACTACTCAACTAAAATTATATTTAAAATATAAACTACATTAATCTATGAGCTTAAAGTGCAATTTTCACCCAATATTTTCGGCATTATAATTTGTAAGAAACTTTTAATATAACCTTAAGAGTATTTAGTATTAAATACCAAATACAAGTAGGTATAACGTGTTCAGGATGTGATACCTAGTTGTCCGAATTAATTAATGAACCAGTCGAACAAAATTCAAGTAAAGTCAATATTTCTATATACCTTTGACACGACGGCTGAAGTCCATTGGATGCTCGATAAAATCCTCTTGCCAAATGAACAAATTCCTGGTTATTCGCATGTGTGTAATACGCGAAATGTACCAAACACACGAGTAGTAAGTGGAATCGCATAGTTTTGAAAATATTGAACGAATAATATTACAATAATACGCGGATGACGAAAACACGGAGAGAAAAATAATTATTTTATTTCATCCAACAATAAACTAGCATAATCTTTTCGTTGTAATAATTTGTGTTAGAATAATTTTATTTTATTTTTTCAATTAACTATTTGACGTATTATTAAAAAAAAAAAAACAAAGAAAAAAAACAGTGAGATTTTTAAGTCGGACCCTGAGCCTCCTTCACAGGTTTCCCTCAGGCCTTGCACGAATCGACTGCATTAATGACCAGCGTGCATTGTGCCTTTATCGGAACACAAGACCCAATGCTAATGTTGCCTAATAATTCATTAGACAGATAGTGTACGGTAACCCCTCATGTGTGATAATTTGTGCAAATACGAGCAGATAAAATACACGCGGTACCTAAACGCACAAATTGTAAAAAGAAATTGTTGACACGTCTTCGTATTGTAATCTATTTTCCCCCTTTATCCTTACGCCGGTTTTACAACGAACATAATATTACTTATGTAGAATGAAGTAGACGTACGCGGCTGTGTGCAGACAAATTAGCTCTATTCAAGTAGATTTTTTTTCGCATTTCCTTGCCCGATTTTCATGGCCATGTTCCATTATTGCAGTGTTCGAACGAATTTATATGGTGTGATACTGACAAAATTCCATTTAGGTATAAGTTATTATCGTGCACTTGTGTTCGGTTACAGTTTTTTAATGTGCTGGCTAACCGTTGTGTGCACAGTTGTCACTGTAGACTACTACTAGAACTATTGTAAGTAAAAAATGCGACCAATATTTATTCGTTTCGTGTGAATCCACATCGATTGTTATTTGTTTAACGACAAGTGAAATCGTTTATTTCGCAGTCGCGCACAAAAATCGATGAAACAAATTGCACAACTCGAGCTGTTTACTTGTGTTATATTTTTTATTTGTCTTCACAATATACGCGATATTCTATATGCCATAGTCGTAGAACATGGATTCAACAAATAATGGCATTTTCATCAAATATTTGTATATTATTTTCACTTTTTTAACTGTACCAATAATTACTCACCGGAAAACGAGACGAATTTGATATATTTTAGCATTAGCAAATAATATTCATGTATTTGATTTCAATCATCACCTTATTCGTATTTGAATAAGAAAAAAATATATATTTATAGAGTATAAACGGGAATAATTTTTAACGAAATTCCTCAATTTAATTTTGTCGAAAAAATAGGACTTCCCGTAACTCATTAAGCTCATTTTTTGGATTTATTTCAAATGAAAAAACATAAAATATGTTCCACCTCAAAATTCATATTATTACAATCATTACTACAATAAAAATATATCTATATTATGCTATATTGGCTATTTATTCAAGATAAAAAAAAAAAACCACGTGACTTGATTATATTAAAAAGATCATCATATCAGTACTTAACATTGAATTTATATTTGTTCAATAAAATAATACGTCATGTCTTACATGTTTACGTAAGATATTAAATTATTAAGTGCCTAGCTATTTGTTTGTAAGTATAACTACATTTTTTATTGAGTACTGCGGGATGAAAGCAACATTTTATTTACTTCGGTCATCAGTAAAACAACTTGTTTAATATCTACAAGTATGTAAACTGTACAGATAGTAATAATTGACTTTATTACAATCAGATATTTGCATTTTAAAAGACAATAATGTTCACATTTGAAAAACACTTTTTAGTAGATCTCGATTTACTTTAGTAATCTTTGAGACGTCTTTTTAAAATTTCAAGGGGTTCATAAAATGATTACTTATAACTATTTTTCATGTACTCAATAAATACTCATAATATGTAAAATATTGAACTTCTATTACATACTTTTCTGGGCTTTTAAATCAAAAACTCCAATTTTTAAAATAAAAGCCTGAAAAAGAAACAAATGTAATATTATTTCACAGAAACCATGTTGCGACTATTTATGTGTGTAGATCAAATATAAAATTTAATACACTGTGTTAATTAAGTGTTTAAATACATCAAAAATCAACTACCTACCAAATGTCTATAAAAAAATTAAAAATATTGCAAACTGTCTCCAATTTATTTTTCACGGGTCTTATTTTTTGGACAAGATCTTGTCCAATGTCGATATTCTATAATAATATCGATTTCAGACTACCTATGGATTGATTTGAAAGTTTTAAGATAATCCTTTTAAAAAATGTTATTATTACCCGTCATGACTCCGATTATCCAGTTATCCTCGTATATTATGTAAGTATAATATAGGCTTGTACTCTCTCATATTTTAATTTTTCACTCACAGTGTGACTAACTGTATGAAATATGAGTACATAAGTAGTTAAATATAAATTGATAATTTTATTTTATAAATATTTACATGTATACTAGCCCCATGTGTAAAATGTCTTTGAACTTAACACGAGAACAAAATTGTTTTAAAGCTTAAATCAACTAAAATATACTTGAATATATAATAGTCGCGGCTCTGTTCAAACCAATAAATACTAAATTACATCATTTTCAAAAATATTATTTACAAGCAAACAATAACAGTCATTACTCATTAACGAGGACATATCTCAATTAAGGTGTCTATGTAAAATACAGTGTTTAGTCTTTAAAAATACAGTCTTAGTGTAACTAGTTAAAGTTGTGACTATTATAACTCGTTAGGCAGTGTTGGTACCAGTACAATGACAGCACAACGTAAGCCATTTTTATCCTTAAGTATACATTTTTCAATATAATAATTTCCACTATCAGTGCGTATGGTGGGAACGTGTTCGTGGCCGCACGACCATAGTGTTTAAGTTCACATTTTGAGAACTACACTCTTTTATAACTTATAACAAATAAAACTTGAATTATATTCATAATCCCAAGAAATTTGGACGAATTTTATTTGGTTTATATATTTATTTGATGAAATCGATTTTAATATGAGTATTTAATTTGGGTACCCAGGTCATCCTGCGAACACTTGCCCCATACAAGCCTTTCAGTCAATTATACTCTAAGATTTATCTCCAGTGTCCCATTGAACATAACAAATGCATCTAATCTAACGATTTAAGAATGAAAACAGTAAACGAACTTGCTGAAAGCCATCGTACAAGTTTAAACTAAATTAACATTTATTTTATGGTTAGTTTACACAAACTAACCATATAAACCCCTTTATTAAAAACATGCCCTCTCTCACATTACCACAAATCCTCCATCAAAACAGATGAAATGTAACACAATAAAATAATAAAACTTAAACAAATACATTTCAGTATTTATTATTTGTTAATTTATTAATTTATGAATCCTGTCTTTGTTCCAAAGTGTCATCCACAAGGCGTAATAACAAAAAATTTATATTATTTTGAAAAAAAAAACAAATCTAAGACTTTTTTAAATGTTTGATTTATTTAAAAAATACATTGTATGAACAATTGAATGTGACTGAAGTATTACGAAATTATTAATAAGGACTAGGGCAAATATTTTGTAAAAATAAATAAAAGTGATATTTATATTAATCAAAATGTATTTTCCGGTAGATACCTAGCTATTACTTGACTGAATTTACTGTTTTATAATATCGTATTTATACTCAATTAATTAACATAAGATAATACTTATAACTAGAGATAGGATTTATA
>PVMI01048702.1:0-23886 GCA_008528875.1 Aulacorthum solani
GCAATAATACCGGTGGCGGCAGCAACAATTACCATCATGGCGGCAGCAACACAACTGCGCAGCCACAGCCACAACAAGACGGTGATAACGCAGAATAACGCGTCACCGTACAGCCAGGAACGGAGAACAGCGGTTTTCCGTCCTGGTCTTTTATTTAGCGAGGTTATAGCTTGTTTGACCGTTATGAAGCCGGTGAGCAGGCCGTACTGGTACACATCTGGTTCTCCCAAGACAAAGAAGTAGAAGATTTGCAGGAGTTTGAAACCCTGGTCTCTTCTGCTGGCGTTGAGGCGCTGCAAGTGGTTACTGGCAGCCGCAAAGCGCCACACCCCAAGTATTTTGTCGGTGAAGGAAAGGCCGTTGAAATTGCCGATGCGGTAAAAACAACAGGAGCATCGGTCGTATTATTCGATCATGCCCTTACGCCCGCTCAGGAAAGAAACCTCGAGCGCCTGTGCGAATGCCGGGTCATTGATCGCACCGGTTTAATTCTGGATATCTTTGCCCAACGCGCACGTACCCACGAAGGTAAATTGCAGGTTGAGCTGGCACAGCTGCGCCATCTTGCGACACGTCTGGTGCGCGGCTGGACCCACCTTGAACGCCAGAAAGGCGGGATTGGTTTACGTGGCCCGGGTGAAACGCAGTTAGAAACGGACCGCCGGCTGTTGCGCGGCCGTATCAGTCAGATTTTGTCTCGTCTTGAGCGAGTTGAAAAACAGCGTGAGCAGGGACGTCAGTCACGCGCCAAAGCGGATGTGCCAACGGTTTCGCTGGTGGGTTACACCAACGCCGGCAAGTCGACCCTCTTTAACGCCATGACCTCCGCCAACGTCTTTGCCGCAGACCAGCTGTTTGCGACGCTCGACCCCACACTGCGCCGTCTGAATGTTGCTGATGTCGGGGACGTGGTACTGGCGGACACGGTAGGCTTTATTCGCCATCTTCCTCACGATCTGGTTGCCGCTTTTAAAGCCACGCTGCAGGAGACACGTCAGGCGACGCTGTTAATGCACGTGATTGATGGGGCTGACCTTCGCGTCACGGAAAATATCGCCGCCGTCGATGCCGTACTGGAAGAGATTGAAGCGGACGAAATCCCGACGTTACTGGTGATGAATAAAATCGATATGCTCGACGGATTCGAACCACGTATCGATCGTAACGAAGAGAACCTGCCAATCCGCGTCTGGCTTTCCGCCCAGACAGGCGCAGGCATTCCGTTGCTATGGCAGGCGCTGTCTGAGCGTCTGGCGGGTGAAATAGCCCAGCACGCATTACGTCTGCCACCGGAAGCGGGGCGACTTCGCAGCCGTTTCTATCAGCTGCAGGCGATTGAGAAAGAGTGGAATGAAGAAGACGGCAGTGTAGGATTGCAGATACGTATGCCCATTATTGAGTGGATGCGTTTATGTAAGCAGGAACCGTCGCTGACCAGTTACATTGTTTGATGTTGCCCAAACGCATTTACCTTAAAAATTGAAGATTGTCGCACTTTCTTTGCAGACCCGAATACGCTGGCGTTACCCGAGTATTTTGGATTTCAGCAAGGCGGCAACTGAGTGAAACCCCTGGAGCTTACGCAGGTAAGTGACCGGGGTGAGCGAAGGCAGCCAACACCGCTGCAATCCGAAAGCTGAAGGGTAAAAATCGTAATTACAATAAATGGAGTAGAAACATGGCGTGGAATCAGCCCGGAAATAACGGACAGGACCGCGACCCGTGGGGAAGCAGCAATAATCAAGGCGGCAACTCTGGGGGGAATAAGGGAGGACGGGAATCCGGGCCTCCTGATCTGGATGATATCTTCCGTAAGCTGAGCAAGAAGCTTGGTGGACTGGGCGGTGGCAAACAGAACGACAACGGTCAGCGCGGCTCCGGCAGCGGTGGCAAAATTGTTGGTATCGTGGCTGTTGCTGCTGTAGTCATCTGGGCTGCAAGCGGTTTCTACACCATCAAAGAAGCGGAACGTGGCGTGGTGACGCGCTTCGGTAAATTCAGTCATCTGGTCGAACCCGGCCTGAACTGGAAGCCGACATTCGTTGATCAGGTGCGTGCGGTTAACGTTGAATCGGTGCGCGAATTGGCTGCTTCTGGCGTCATGCTGACTTCGGATGAGAACGTGGTGCGCGTGGAAATGAACGTGCAGTACCGCGTGACCGATCCGGAACGTTATCTTTATGCTGTGACCAGCGCGGACGACAGCCTGCGTCAGGCTACCGACAGCGCACTGCGCGGCGTGATTGGTCGCTCTACCATGGACCGCATCCTGACCGAAGGTCGTACCGTGGTGCGTAGCGATACCCAGCGTGAAATCGACGAGACGATTCGCCCTTATAACATGGGGATCGCGGTGCTGGACGTCAACTTCCAGGCTGCACGTCCGCCGGAAGAGGTGAAGTCTGCATTTGATGACGCGATTGCCGCACGCGAAAACCGCGAGCAGTACGTTCGCGAAGCCGAAGCTTACGCAAACGAAGTTCAGCCTCGTGCTAACGGCCAGGCGCAACGTATTCTGGAAGAGGCACGCGCTTACAAAGAGCGTACCGTTCTGGAAGCGCAGGGTGAGGTGGCGCGTTTCGCCAAGATCCTGCCTGAGTATAAAGCTGCACCCGAAATCACCAAAGAGCGTCTCTATATCGAGACCATGGAACGTGTGCTGAGCCATACCCGCAAAGTACTGGTTAACGATCGGGGTAATAACCTGATGGTGCTGCCGCTGGATCAACTGATGCGTGGCGGTCAGACTTCATCGGGCCAGAATGGTCAGAAAGGCGCGAATGGTTCTTCGCTGCCTGCGCGCTCCGATAGCAGTGCCAGCCGCAATGAAACGTCGTCATACAGTCCGGACAACATCATGGATCAGCGTCGGGCAAATGCTCAGCGCAGCGACAGCCAGCGCGAAGGGAGAGAGTAATCGATGCGTAAGCCAATAGTATTTTTAATCATTGTCGTGCTGGTGGCGCTCTATGCGTCCCTGTTTGTGGTGCAGGAAGGGCAGCGAGGCATTGTTCTGCGCTTCGGTAAAGTCCTGCGCGACGGCGAAAACAAACCGCAGGTGTTTGAGCCGGGTCTGCATTTCAAGATTCCATTCCTGGAAACGGTTAAAACGCTGGATGCGCGTATCCAGACCATGGATAACCAGGCCGATCGCTTCGTCACCAAAGAGAAGAAAGATCTGATCGTGGACTCCTACATCAAGTGGCGTATCAGCGACTTCAGTCGCTACTACCTGGCCACCGGTGGCGGTGATGTCTCTCAGGCGGAAGTGCTGCTGAAACGTAAGTTCAGTGACCGCTTGCGTTCTGAGATGGGTCGTCTGGATGTGAAAGATATCGTAACGGACTCCCGTGGTCGTCTGACTACCGATGTGCGTGACGCGCTGAATACCGGCTCTGCAGGCAACGATGATGAAATCGCAACCCCTGCGGCTGATGACGCGATTGCCAGTGCAGCGGCCCGTGTCGAGCGTGAAACCAACAGCAGCGAGCCAGCACCAAACCCGAACAGTATGGCGGCGTTAGGTATTCAGGTGGTGGATGTTCGTATCAAGCAGATCAACCTGCCGACTGAAGTGTCTGATGCGATCTTTAACCGTATGCGTGCTGAGCGTGAAGCGGTAGCGCGTAGCCAGCGTTCACAGGGTCAGGAAGAGGCGGAAAAACTGCGCGCCCAGGCCGATTACCAGGTCACCCGTACTCTGGCTGAAGCCCAGCGTGAAGCGCTGATTACACGCGGTGACGGTGATGCGGAAACGGCGCGGTTGTTTGCCGATTCGTTCAGCAAAGATCCTGACTTCTACGCCTTTATTCGTAGCCTGCGTGCCTATGAAAACAGCTTCAATAGCGATCAGGATGTGATGGTGTTAAGCCCGGATAGCGACTTCTTCCGATATATGAAGGCGCCCTCTAACGCGACACGCTAAGAACTGATATAACCTGTGGGCCGACAATGTTGTCGGCCCTTTTTTTTGGGTATCAGAATGAAAACAAGCATCTGGATGGCCCTGGCGCTGGTGTTAGTGCTGGAAGGGTTGGGACCAATGTTTATGCCGCGCGCCTGGCGACGCATGATCCTGACGATGACGCGGTTGCCCGATCGTCTGCTGCACCGCTTTGGTGGAGGACTGGTCGTTGCTGGCATGGTGATTTACTGCATGCTCAGCCTGCACGGCAACCTCTGAGGCTGACGTTCAGACCGGCTAAATTGTGCCTTTCAACGCTATTATCCCCAACATGTTGTAGTGATCAAAACTCAGGCAAAAAAGCGCGCAATCGTATGCTAAAAGTGCTGAAAACCACGGGATCAGATGGTAGAATCCTTTTTTAAGCAATCGGTGATTTTGAGAAATGGGTAAGAACGTCGTCGTACTGGGCACCCAATGGGGTGACGAAGGTAAAGGTAAGATTGTAGACCTTCTGACTGAGCGCGCGAATTACGTTGTGCGTTATCAAGGCGGCCACAATGCGGGCCACACGCTTGTCATCAACGGTGAAAAAACCGTCCTCCACCTGATCCCTTCTGGCATTCTGCGCGATAACGTCACCAGCATCATTGGTAACGGCGTAGTGCTCTCTCCTGAAGCCTTAATGAAAGAGATGAAAGGCCTGGAAGCGCGCGGGATTCCGGTACGCGAACGTCTGCTGATTTCTGAAGCCTGTCCGCTGATCCTGCAATATCATGTTGCGATGGATATGGCGCGTGAACGTGCTCGTGGCGCCAAAGCGATTGGTACCACGGGTCGTGGCATCGGACCGGCTTATGAAGATAAAGTCGCTCGCCGTGCCCTGCGCGTCAGCGACCTGTTTAACAAAGAAACCTTTGCTGCCAAGCTGAAAGAAGTGGTCGATTTCTACAACTTCCAACTGGTGGAGTACTACAAAGAGCCGGCAGTTGACTTCGATAAAGTGCTGAGTGATGTGATGGAAGTCGCTGACATCCTGACTGGCATGGTCGTTGACGTCTCTGAACTGCTGGACGTCGCGCGTAAGCGTGGCGATCTGATTATGTTTGAAGGTGCGCAGGGTACGCTGCTGGATATCGATCACGGTACCTATCCGTACGTGACCTCATCCAACACCACCGCAGGTGGCGTAGCGACCGGTTCAGGCATTGGCCCGCGTTATGTCGACTACGTGCTGGGTATTGTGAAAGCTTACTCAACCCGCGTTGGCGCAGGCCCGTTCCCGACCGAGCTGTTCGATGAAACCGGCGAATTCCTCTGTGCGCAGGGTAATGAGTTTGGTGCGACCACCGGTCGTCGTCGTCGTACCGGCTGGCTGGATGCGGTAGCGGTTCGCCGCGCGGTCCAGATCAACTCCCTGTCAGGTTTCTGCATGACCAAGCTGGACGTGCTGGATGGCCTGAAAGAGGTGAAGATCTGTGTGGCTTATCGTATGCCTGATGGCCGCGAAGTGACCACCACGCCACTGGCGGCAGAGAACTGGGAAGGCATTGAGCCGATCTACGAAACCCTGCCAGGCTGGAGTGAGACAACGTTTGGCGTCAAGACGCTGGAAGGTTTGCCTCAGGCTGCGCGTGACTACATCAAGCGTGTGGAAGAGGTAACGGGTGTGCCGATTGATATCATCTCAACCGGCCCTGATCGTAGTGAAACAATGATTCTGCGCGACCCGTTCGACGCGTAATCATTCAGGCCGGACGCTGTCCGGCCCTTGTTTTTCCATTCTTTGATGCCACTTAACCTCCCTTCGCTTGTCAAACCTTCTGCTGGCTTAAAAAAGCGCACGGCCTGACAGACTCTGGTTTATCATCGTAGCTAATCGAATGGCGATCCGATTTAATCCTGGCATCAATCACAGGGCGAATAAGGTCATGCCGCGCCTGAAGGTTCACTGAGGTTACTGTGCAGCTCACGAGTTTTACTGATTATGGCTTACGGGCACTGATTTATCTGGCATCGTTGCCGGAAGGTCAGCAGACCAATATTACGGAAGTGACGAACACTTATGGTTTGTCCCGTAATCATATGGTCAAAATTATCAATCAGCTGAGCCGGGCGGGCTATGTCGCCGCAACGCGTGGTAAAAACGGGGGCATTCGTCTGGGTATGCCAGCTCGTCAGATTGTCATTGGCGATGTGGTACGTAAGATGGAACCACTACAATTAGTGGATTGCGCGTCCTGTTCCATCACGCCAGCCTGTCGTCTGAAGCAGGCGTTACATGATGCGGTGCAGCGATTTTTGCAGGAGCTGGATAGCTATACGTTGGCAGATCTGGTCGAAGGAAATACACCACTTTATGAGATCATCTTGTCCAGATCGCCGGTGGAAATAAATATTAAATGACATCGGAGGAACCGCTATGTCAAAAGATCCTTTTCAGGATAGAGAAGCTGAAAAATACGAAAACCCTATTCCGAGCCGTGAATTTATTCTGGCTCTGTTAGAAAAACGTGAAAAACCGGCCAGCCGCGAAGAGCTGGCTGAAGAGATGAATCTGCAGGAAGAAGAACACCTTGAGGCGCTGCGTCGCCGCCTTCGCGCCATGGAGCGTGATGGTCAGCTGGTGTTCACCCGCCGTCAGTGTTATGCCCTGCCAGAACGTCTTGATCTCCTGCGCGGTAAAGTCATTGGCCACCGCGATGGCTACGGCTTCCTGCGGGCAGAAGGTCAGAAAGATGACCTCTACCTTTCCGCAGAACAGATGAAATTCTGTATGCACGGTGACGTGATCCTGGCGCAGCCGCTGGGTGCCGATCGCAAAGGCCGCCGCGAAGCGCGCGTGGTCCGGGTGCAGGAACCCCGCAACAATCAGATCGTTGGCCGTTACTTTACCGATGCCGGTGCTGGCTTCGTGGTACCGGACGACAGTCGCCTGAGTTTTGACATCCTCATCCCGCCTGAAGAGACGATGAATGCCCGCATGGGTTCCGTGGTGGTGGTTGAGCTGGTCCAGCGTCCGAACCGTCGCAGCAAAGCGATCGGAAAAATCGCCGAGATTCTGGGCGATGATATGGGGACCAGCCTGGCCGTGGATATGGCGCTGCGTACGCATGAAATCCCGCACACCTGGCCGCCGGAAGTGGAAGCTCAGGTCAGCAAACTGAAAGAAGAAGTCCCGGAAGAGGCCAAAAAAGGCCGCGTCGATCTGCGTAAGCTGCCGCTGGTCACCATCGATGGTGAAGATGCCCGTGACTTTGATGATGCTGTTTACTGTGAGAAGAAGCGTGGTGGCGGATGGCGTCTGTGGGTAGCTATCGCGGATGTCAGCTATTACGTCCGTCCTGGCACCCCACTGGATGACGAAGCGCATCAGCGCGGAACCTCGGTCTACTTCCCGTCGCAGGTTGTGCCGATGCTGCCGGAAGTGCTGTCGAATGGCTTATGTTCGCTTAACCCGCAGGTTGATCGCCTCTGTATGGTGTGCGAGATGACCATCTCGACCAAAGGTAAACTGACCGGCTTCAAGCACTACGAAGCGGTGATGAACTCCCATGCGCGTCTGACCTACAACAAAGTCTGGAACATCCTGCAGGGCGACAAAGAGCTGCGTCAGCAGTATGCGCCGCTGGTTAAAGACCTTGAAGAGCTGAACAACCTCTATCATGCGCTGGAAGCCGCTCGTGAAGAGCGCGGCGGTATCTCGTTTGAAACGGAAGAGGCGAAGTTTATCTTCAACGCCGAGCGTCGTATTGAGCGTGTTGAGCGTGTGTCACGTAATGACGCCCATAAGCTGATCGAAGAGTGCATGATCCTGGCGAACATCGCCTCGGCACGCTTCGTTGAGAAAAATCAGGAACCGGCGCTGTTCCGCGATCACGATCGCCCGACCGACGAAAGCATCAAGAGCTTCCGTACCGTGCTCAACGAGCTGGGACTGAGTCTGCCTGGCGGCAATAAACCGCAGCCAATCGACTATGCGGCGCTGCTGAAGCAGGTTGCCGATCGTCCTGATGCGGAAATGCTGCAAACCATGCTGCTGCGTTCGATGAAGCAGGCCGTTTACGATCCGGAAAACCGCGGTCACTTTGGTCTGGCGCTCTCGTCGTATGCGCACTTTACCTCGCCAATCCGTCGTTATCCGGATCTGACGCTGCATCGCGCCATCAAATATCTGCTGGCAAAAGAGCAGGACGAAGGTAAAGGCCTGGTACAGCGCGCCATTAAATACCTGATGCCGAGAGATCGCAGCGTCGCCAAAGATATGACGACAGCAACCGGCGGCTATCACTACGACATGCCGCAGATGCTGCAACTGGGCCTGCACTGTTCCCTGACCGAACGCCGCGCCGATGAAGCGACCCGTGACGTCGCGGACTGGCTCAAGTGTGACTTCATGCAGGATCAGGTTGGCAACGTCTTCAACGGCGTCATTTCCAGCGTGACCGGATTTGGCTTCTTTGTACGCTTAAGCGATCTGTTCATTGATGGTCTGGTCCACGTTTCGACGCTCGACAACGATTACTACCGTTTTGACCCGGTAGGTCAGCGTCTGATCGGTGAATCGGGCGGTCGCACCTATCGTCTGGGTGACACGGTTGAAGTGCGTGTTGAAGCCGTCCATATGGATGAGCGTAAAATCGACTTTGCCCTGATCTCCAGCCAGCGTCAGGTACGTGGTGAAGGCAAAACCGCACGCGACCGGGCGAAGCGTGACGACAAAGCGCCAGCGAAACGCCGTCGTGATGCGAGCAAGAAGTCCAACTTCGAGCCGGACGCCGCTTTCCGGGGCGACAAGAGTAAGCCCGCCGCTGCAAATACCGAGAATAAAAGTAAAAACGTCTCGGAAAAAACCCGTAAAATCGCCGCCGCCACCCGGGCGAAGCGCGCCAGAAAAAAGGCGCAGCCTGACTGATGCGCGCACCCGCCCTTTCTCACTGAGAAAGGGCGGTCATTCATTCATTTCCAAACACTGAGCAGATCGATGAGCGAAATTATTTTTGGTATCCATGCCGTGCAGGCGCTGCTGGAACGTGATCCACAACGTTTCCAGGAAGTCTTTATCCTCAAAGGCCGCGACGATCGTCGCCTGCAACCCGTGGTCGCCGCGCTGGAAGCTCAGGGGGTCGTGATTCAGCTGGCCGAGCGCAAGTGGCTCGACAGCCAGGTTGAAGGCGGTGTGCATCAGGGTATTGTGGCGCGGGTAAAACCGGGTCGTCAGTATCAGGAAGGCGACCTGCCGGATCTGCTGCAGAGCCTGGAGAAACCCTTCCTGCTGGTGCTGGACGGGGTCACCGATCCGCACAATCTGGGTGCCTGCCTGCGCAGTGCCGATGCGGCCGGTGTGCACGCGATTATCGTGCCGAAAGATCGCTCTGCGCCCCTGAATGCAACGGCCAAAAAAGTGGCCAGCGGCGCGGCAGAAAATGTGCCGTTGATCCGCGTCACCAACCTGGCACGTACCCTGCGTCTGCTGCAGGAGTACAACATCTGGGTTGTCGGTACCGCAGGTGAAGCTGACCATACCGTCTTCCAGAGCAAAATGACCGGTCCGATGGCGCTGGTGATGGGCGCGGAAGGGGAAGGCATGCGTCGTCTGACCCGTGAGCATTGCGATGAGCTGATCAGCATTCCGATGGCCGGCAGCGTCTCTTCGCTGAATGTCTCGGTGGCTACGGGTGTCTGCCTGTTTGAAGCAGTGCGTCAGCGCAACGCCTGATCCCCGATGTGATCCTCGCCACAAATTAGTTTCTGTACCAGGCATAACTGCGCGTCATTCGTATATACCCAAAGGATTTCGGGTTGCATTGAGGCGGCAAGAGAACGAATCCCGATGAGCTTACATGAGTAAGTGATTCGGGTGAGTGAACGCAGCCAACAAAAATGCAGCTTGAAAGACGACGGGTATACTTACTGAGTGACATCCGCGAGGAGTGGTTATGACCTGGACAACACACACCGTTTTTAATCAGCCCCATCCTCTGAGCAACAGCAACCTGTTCCTGTCTGATACGCCGCTCGGCGAGGCACTGTCACGCGAAGGCGCCGGATGGGACCGGGAATGGCTGGCTTCGGTAGGCCGACAGCTGGGCAGCGCCGAGTCGCTGGAGCTGGGCCGGCTCGCCAACGCGGAGCCACCTGAGCTGCTGCGCTACGACGCCCGTGGCGTACGGATGGATGAAGTCCGTTTTCACCCCGCCTGGCACCTGCTGATGCAGGGTGTCTGCGCCAGCCGCCTGCATAATCTCAGCTGGCATCCCACAGTACGTGAACAGGCCAGCGTGGCGCGCGCTGCGCGCTTTATTCTGCACGCACAGGTTGAAGCGGGCACGCTTTGCCCGGTGACCATGACGCACGCGGCCATTCCACTGCTGCAGACTTATCTGCCCGCCGCGTTCGAAGGCTGGCTCGATCCGCTGCTCAGCGATCGTTACGACACCCATGCGCAGCCCGGCGACCAGAAACGGGGTCTGCTGATTGGTATGGGCATGACGGAAAAACAGGGCGGCAGCGATCTGCTCACCAGCACCACCCGGGCCGAGCCGCTGGGCGCGCGCGGCCCAGGTGAAGCCTACCGGCTGACCGGCCACAAATGGTTCTTCTCGGTGCCGCAGAGCGATGCGCATCTGGTGCTGGCGCAGACGCCCGCCGGATTAAGCTGTTTCTTCCTGCCGCGCCTGTTGCCTGACGGGTCACGCAACGCCATCCAGCTTGAGCAGCTTAAAGATAAGCTGGGTAATCGCTCAAATGCCAGTTGTGAGGTGGAGTTTCGCGATGCGACCGGCTGGCTGCTGGGAGAAGAGGGCGAAGGCGTGCGGCTGATCCTTAAAATGGGCGGTATGACGCGCTTCGACTGCGCACTCGGCAGTCATGGTCAGATGCGGCGTGCATTCTCGGTGGCACTCTGGCATGCACATCAGCGCCAGGTGATGGGGAAAAACCTGGTGGATCAGCCGCTGATGCGTCAGGTTCTGGCACAGCAGGCGCTGCAGCTGGAGGGACAAACCGCGCTGCTGATGCGGCTGGCGCGCGCCTGGTCACAACCGGCAAAACCGCATGAGGTCACGTTTGCCCGCTTATTCACTCCGGCTGCAAAATATCAGATCTGCAAAGCGGGAGCCCCGTTCGTCGCGGAGTCGATGGAAGTGCTGGGGGGCATCGGCTACTGCGAAGCGAGCGAGCTGCCGCGCCTCTATCGTGACATACCGGTCAACAGCATCTGGGAAGGGTCGGGCAACGTGATGTGTCTTGACGTACTGCGCGTGCTCACCCGTCAGGCAGAGGTTTCGGAGATGCTGAGTCAGGAATTTGAAGCGGTGAAAGGGAGTAATCGTCATTTCGATGCGCGCTGGCGTCAGTTACGGCTGCGAATAAGCAAAGTCCCCGAAGAGCAGGCGCGCGAGGTGACCCGCACGCTGCTGCAGCTTGCGACCGGCGCTCAGCTACTGAAATATGGCGAACCGCCGCTGGCGGATGCATGGTGCCAGCAGTGGCTCGATCGGCGTGGCTCCCGCCCGCTTGAGACAGCAATCACAGACCGTTTACTGGCCCGTGCCTGTGGCAGGTGATGCGCCGTAAAGAATCGCGCTGGCGTACCAGAGACCGGGCATTACCGTTTCACTCAGCGCCACGATCTGATAGTAAGCCGCACCGGCCTGGTTAGCCCGGGTGGCCACGGCCCGCCCGGCATCATCCGGTGAGCCACGCACGTTAACGGTAATATTGCCCAGCTTTGGCAAACCGCCACTCTGCGCCCGTGAAATCTCCTGCGCCTGTTGCGTCGGCGCGGGTGGTGCTTTTGGCGTGGTCTCAAGCGCGGAACAGCCTGCCAGCAGCAGGCTTATCACCAGTAAATAAGCGAAACGCATAGCAAAACCCTCTTTCAGGACGAAGCATTAAGTGTATGCCATCGCCCTGAATGACGTCAGGATTTAAGGCTGAATACGCTGACCAGCTGGGTCAGGTGATGCCCTTTATCACTCAGGTTCTGCGCGCTGTTTTCCGCCTGTGTCACCAGTTCGCTGTTCTGGTGAGTCGCCTGGCTGATCTGGTTCATCGCCAGATTAACCTGGCCGATGCCTGCCGCCTGCTGCTGCGCCGCCACGTTGATCTCGCCCATCAGCGCCTGCACCTGCTCGATGTGGGTCACAATGTCGCTCATCGCATCGCGCGTCTGCTCAGATAACTGATGGCCCTCCGCCACGTTGCTGATGGAAGTCGCAATCAGTCCATCAATCTCTTTAGCGGCCTGCGCAGAACGCTGTGCCAGCGCACGCACTTCTGCGGCCACCACGGCAAAGCCACGGCCCTGTTCCCCGGCACGTGCCGCTTCAACGGCGGCATTCAGCGCCAGGATATTGGTCTGGAAGGCGATCGACTCAATCACGTGGGTGATATCCGCAATGCTTTGTGATGAAACCTTAATCGCCGACATGGTGTTGACCGAGCGCACCACCGTCTGGCTGCCGTGACTGACGATATCGCTGGCTTCGGCCACCAGTGACATCGCCTGACGCAGGCTGTCTGCGGTGTGTTCAACCGTCGCGCCAAACTGCTCCATGCTGGCGGAGGTCTGTTCCACACTGCTGGCCTGACGTCCGATCTGCTCGCTGATGTTATGACTGCTGGCCGCGATGGTGTCCGTGCCGTCGCTGATCTCCTGCGCCGCGCCGCGCACCTGGCTGACGATTTTCTCCAGACCATCACCAATGCCGTTGATCGCAACGATCAACTGGCCCACTTCATCGCGACGCTGGGTATCCATATGGACCTGCAGATTCCCGGCGGCATATTGCTCCGCCAGATGGATCACCTGCTGCAGCGGACGGGTAATCGCCCGACGGCTGTACCAGACAAACCCCAGCGCAAAGACCACCACCAGAATCAGTCCGGTTATCAGGAACAGGTTACGGCTATGCGTAATCGGGGCGAGCAGGCTTTCACGGTTAACTTCGCCGGCAATCACCCAGTTCCAGCCCGGCAGCTGCTGCCATGCCAGAATCTGGTGCTCGCCGTTGATCTCTGCCTGCAGCATGCCCTGCGGCTGAGTCAGCAGCGGCTGGAGTGTCGCGTCATCCCAGGCGGGTCGTTTTCCTTCGTCGTGCTGATCGAACAGATACTCTCCCTGCGTCTTACCGGGCGTGCCGTTGAGCACAAAGAAATGACCACTATCACCCAGCTTGCGTGCCAGGATTTTTTCACGCATCAGCGCATACTGCTTATCAATGCCAACGCCGACAAACAGGATGGCGACAACCTTGCCACTCTCATCTTTTACCGGCTGATATTGTGTGATGTAGCGATGGCCGAACAGCGTCGCCAGCCCCTGATAGACGTCGCCCTGACTGACGCTTTTCCAGGCGGCGCCGTTGCGGTCAAGCTGCGTACCGATTGCGCGACTGCCATCCTGCTTTTTCAGCGAGGTGGAAATACGGATAAAATCATCGCCATCACGTACAAAAATGGTCGCCACGGCGGCGGTGCGTTCGGTGAAATCGTCTACCGCGGTCTGGTCGAGGTTCAGCGTTTTTAACCCGGCGCGCAGCACCGGCGTCGAAAAGGCACCGACCTGCACCCGTGAGCCTTCATCCAGGCTAAAACGCTTAGGCAGGAAACTGGTAAACAGACTGGTGTAGTGAGCCACCTCTTCGGTGAGAGTGGCGTTGAACATGGTGGCCATTTCACTGATGCCCTGCACCTGGTTTTGCATGTCATCGATGGCGAGATTTTCCAGCTGCCGCGAAGCGGTGTGGCTCTGGGTTAGCGTCAGAACCAGCAACAATAACGCTACGCTGAGAGACGTCAGTACAGACAGCTTAACTCCAAGACTCAGGCCGCTGAGAGAGAGACGCTTCATAAATTACCTTTGATCAAGTTAGGGGGACACAACATCAACGGCAAAGCGCGGGAAAAGTTTAGGCCGAAATCTGGCGACTAAACGCAGCAGGGGATTTCGTAAATTAACCCGCAGACGTACACTCAATCGGCACGCCTTGCCCCTTCTCAGGAGAGACCATGATTGAACTCACCACAGAAACGCTGGCCGGTATCGAATGCCTGCACGCCACGCCTGCCGGACAACGGCATCAGCCACTGCCTACCGTGCTGTTTTATCACGGCTTTACCTCTTCAAAAGAGGTCTACGCCTACTTCGCTGTCGCGCTGGCACAGGCGGGGTTCCGGGCGGTGATGCCGGATGCAGAACTGCACGGCGCGCGCTATCACGGTGATGCCGATGCACGCCTTGGTCGCTTCTGGGAGATTCTGAAACAGAACATTGATGAGCTGCCGCAGCTGGAATCGGCGCTGCGCGCTGACGATCTGATCGCCGGCGAGCGCCTTGCGGTGGCGGGCGCGTCGATGGGCGGCATGACGGCGCTGGGCGCGATGGCACGTTATCCGCAGATTCAGAGCGTCGCCTGCCTGATGGGATCGGGCTATTTTATGCAGCTCAGTCAGTCGCTGTTTCCGCCGCTGGTGGCCGATACGCCTGAGCAGCAAGCGCAGTTTGCTGCCCGCATGGCACCGCTGGCCGACTACGATCCCTGCAACCGGCTGGAGGCCCTGGCAAACCGTCCGCTGCTGTTGTGGCATGGTGAGGCGGATGAGGTGGTGCCCTGGGCGGAGAGCGTCCGGCTGGAGAGGGCGCTGCGTGACAACGGGCTGGCGCAGCATCTGACTTCGCTGTCGGAAAAACAGATTGGACATAAGATCACGCCATCAGCATTGACGGCGCTGGTCAGCTTTTTTAAACAGCAGCTATAAAAATGAGCGGGCGGAGAGTGGATCTGCCGCCCGTAAATTTACCAGCACTTACCAGTGCGCAGACGATTTTTCTGCTGCTCTGGCAGGCGCGTTGACCGGGTTCTTTTGTGGCGCATCCAGCCGATTAACATAGATATAACCCGATGCCGCTTCGCTGCTGTGACTTCTTATCTGCTGCGCACAGTCAGCATTGCTGGCAAGAGCGGGTGGAGACAGGAAGAGACCCAGTAAAGTGGCGATGACGAACGTTTTCATGCCCGACTCCTCACTTCAGGGAACACACTCTGTTAGACGCCGATAAGCCAAACCGTAACGTCTGCATTAAGTTTAGCGACTGTGCACATTATCGCCAGATCGTCCGCCTGAAGCTCTTTATCAGCTTTTTTGAACCTTTCCCGCTTAACGCGCTGTATTCACATGATTAGCACGAAAAGCTACCGTATATGGCACGCCGGATGGCATTTGTTGAAATGTGCGCTTGAGTTTAGCCGTCGCCGCCAGTATGATTACGCGTCAATTTTTCAGCCGCATTCTCAGGCTGTGTCCCACAAACGCTCGTCACAACGAACCTTTGTGGGACACAGCCTATAACGTTCCTTGCTTCCATGGGCCGCGGTTGACCCCGACAGGAGGCTGAATAATCCGTAAGGAGCAATTTCGATGCGTCATTACGAAATCGTATTTATGGTTCATCCTGACCAGAGCGAACAGGTTCCTGGCATGATCGAGCGTTACACTGGTGCTATCACTGGTGCAGAAGGCACGATTCACCGTCTGGAAGACTGGGGCCGCCGTCAGCTGGCTTACCCGATCAATAAACTGCACAAAGCGCATTACGTTCTGATGAACGTTGAAGCGCCGCAGGAAGCGATCGATGAGCTGGAAACGAACTTCCGCTTCAACGACGCCGTTATCCGTAGCATGGTTATGCGCGTTAAAAACGCGGTAACTGAAGCATCGCCGATGGTTAAAGCGAAAGATGAGCGTCGTGATCGTCGCGAAGATTTTGCTAACGAATCCGCTGATGAGTCAGATGCTGGGGATTCTGAAGAGTAATCCATCGTGACGGTTAATCGACTTCGCCTGTCTGGCACTGTGTGCAAGACGCCGGTTCGAAGAGTTAGCCCGTCAGGAATTCCTCACTGTCAGTTCGTGCTTGAGCACCGCTCAGTGCAGGAGGAGGCCGGGTTTCACCGGCAAGCCTGGTGTCGTATGCCGGTTATTATCAGCGGCAGCGCCCATCAGGTGATTACTCAACATATAACGGTCGGCACGCAACTCACACTCGACGGTTTCATTAGTTGCCATCAGGCACGAAATGGCCAGAGCAAAGTGGTGTTCCATGCCGAGCAGATTGAATTGATAGATTCTGGAGACTAGCCTAATGGCACGTTATTTCCGTCGTCGCAAGTTCTGCCGTTTCACCGCGGAAGGCGTTGTTGAGATCGATTACAAAGACATCGCAACGTTGAAAAACTACATTACCGAAAGCGGTAAAATTGTCCCGAGCCGTATCACCGGTACTCGTGCAAAATACCAGCGTCAGTTGGCTCGCTGCATCAAGCGTGCGCGTTACCTGTCTCTGCTGCCGTACACTGATCGTCATCAGTAATCGGCAACTGTCCATTAACGACTTTAAGAGGATAAGGTAATGCAAGTTATTCTGCTTGATAAAGTAGCAAACCTTGGCACCCTGGGTGATCAGGTTAACGTTAAAGCGGGCTACGCTCGTAACTTCCTGGTACCACAGGGCAAAGCTGTTCCTGCTACTAAGAAAAACGTTGAGTTCTTCGAAGCACGCCGTGCTGAACTGGAAGCCAAACTGGCTGACGTTCAGTCTGCAGCAACTGCACGCGCTGAGAAAATCAATGAACTGGGCACTGTAACCATCACGTCTAAAGCGGGCGATGAAGGTAAACTGTTCGGTTCAATCGGTGCCCGCGACATCGCTGATGCAGTGACTGCAGCTGGCGTTGAAGTGGCTAAGAGCGAAGTTCGTCTGCCGAACGGCGTTCTGCGCACTACCGGTGAGCATGAAGTAAGCTTCCAGGTTCACAGCGAAGTATTCGCGAAACTGAACGTGAAAGTAGTTGCTGGTTAATCTTTATTAACTGAGCACGACACAAACGCCGGCCCTGTGCCGGCGTTTTTGTTTTTGTGCCTTTCAATCGCCGCTGTTCGCGTTACTGCGCGCGAATAAAGCTGCCGTCTGGCTGACGTGTAAACAGCACAGGACCGTTTGCGCCCTCCACCGTCAGACCTGTTACCGCCCCCTGCGCATCCTGACGGATTTTCACCTGCTGACCACTTTTCAGTGAGCTGAGTGGCTGATCGCTGCCTTCCACCCGCGCCATCGCAAACACATCATTGACCGGCAGACTATTATCACGAAACAGCTGCGCCAGCGTCTGACCGGAAGCGATGGTCAGATTGCGCCACTCGCCCTGAGAATCGGCTTTTGGCGTCTGCTGAGACGGTGAGGATGACGGCTGGCGGCTACTGTTGTTCTCATAAATATCCGCCTGCATCGGCACCTCTTTCTCCGTCTGGGGTGCGACCGGCTGCTCGACCGGATAGCGCAGCGTGCTGGCGGGCCAGAGAAACGCCACCAGCATCACCAGCAGTGCGGCCACAATGCCACGGCGGTGCGGCGCAGGCAGCGGGTCCATCCAGCGAATGTGGTCGGTAAAATGCCAGATACGCTGAAGCCATGTCGGCAGGCGGGATGACGTGTCTGAAGCCATTCGGGGTTCCTCCTCTCCGGCAGGCTGCTTTAGCCTGCGTGCGGCCAGCCAGGTCTGCAGCCGGGATACAAGATGTTTTGCACGCATCCTGCGGCGTCGTGGGGCTATCTGGCCCATGTTTGCTCTCTTATTCGTGTGCTACAGAGGGGGTGATCCCCCCCGATAGTTATAGTATGGGCAATACCGGCGCGAAGTGCCTGCCAGCATTGATAAAATTGACGGCTCTATTGTTTCTCTTTCCCCGGCAAAAGTCATCTGCGATGCAGGGCATTTTACGCCAGCGGCCTGCGCTGCTATGCTGCCCGTTCGAATTTATCCGAGAGTGAAAGGAACGAAGATGACTACCCCTTCTTTCGACAGCGTCGAAGCACAAGCAAGTTACGGTATTGGTTTACAGGTTGGCCAGCAGTTGCTGGAATCTGGTCTGCAGGGTCTGCAACCAGAAGCACTGCTCGCGGGTCTGCGCGACGCGCTGGAAGGGAACTCGCCGGCCGTACCGGTTGATGTGGTTCATCGCGCACTGCGTGAAGTGCATGAACGCGCTGAAGGCGTGCGTCGTGAACGCACCGAAGCCATGGCCGCAGAAGGTCAGGCGTTCCTGCAGGAACATGCGCAGCGTGAAGGCGTGAGCAGCACCGAATCAGGCCTGCAGTTCAGCGTGATTACGCAGGGCGAGGGTCCAATCCCATCACGTCAGGATCGCGTACGCGTTCACTACACCGGTAAACTGATCGACGGCAGCGTATTCGACAGCTCTGTTGCCCGTGGCGAACCGGCGGAATTCCCGGTAAGCGGCGTAATTCCAGGCTGGATTGAAGCGCTGACCCTGATGCCGGTTGGCTCAAAATGGGAACTGGTGATCCCACAGAACCTCGCGTATGGCGAGCGCGGTGCGGGTGCCTCTATCCCACCATTCAGCACCCTGATCTTCGAAGTCGAACTGCTGGAAATTCTGTAATTCCGGACGCTGCAACCACCCCGGTTGCAGCGTTTTCTTCCGCCTTATTTCTGCTGTAAATTCACCTGCCACAGAGCAAAGCCGATCGCATCTGTCCCTTTGGGCTGAAGCGGATATTGCGCATGCTGCTTAATAAACCCGGTCGCTTTATCACCCGGTGCCGTTTCAAACTGAATGTCGAGCGGGGTGGATGAGGTAATCGGTGCCAGCCGCCAGTTATTGTCCGCCTTCGGCTGAACTTCACCGTGCGCTTTGGTTTCCGCGCTGATGTAGGCGGCAACCACGGAACGGTTCTCATCCGGCGAGGCAAAGGCGATGTATTTATCCCCGGTGCCGGCAAACTTGCCGCCGTAAGCGCGATAGTTATTGGTTGCCACCAGGAAGGTCGCCTGTGGATCGACGGGTTTACCCTGCCAGCTAAGCTGACGGATACGTGAGGCCTCAGGATGGATCAACTGACACTCTGCGTCGTAGCGCGCGGGCTGGGTCACATCAATCTGATAATTAACCCCGTCAATCACATCAAAGTTATAGGTGCGAAAATCCCAGTTGATCAGCGACTGCGTTTTCGTGCTGTGGGGATCGATCTGATTAAACTGGCCCGCTGAGCACTCCAGCCACTCTTTTACCTGCGCACCGGTGACTTTCATGACCACCAGGGTATTGGGATAGAGATAGAGATCGGCCGCGTTACGGAAGGTCAGCGCGCCTTTCTCCACTTCGACATAGCTGGCCGGATCGTTTTTACGTCCGCCCGCTTTAAACGGCGCAGCAGCAGAGAGCACCGGCAGACGGCCCAGATCCGGATCGCCCTGAATGAAATGCTCCACGTAGGCGCGCTGGGCATTATTGACGATCTGTACCGTCGGATCGTCCTGTACCAGCGACAGGTAGCTGTACATCACATCGGCGGACTTGCCGATGGGCTTCGCCACAAACTCCCGCGTGGCGCGGTGATCGTCAGCCAGTACCTTCACCAGCGCCGGATCCTCTGCCGCCAGCGATTTCTTCGCTGCGGTATCGTAGATTGGCCGCGCCTGTGCTTTGCCGCTGCTCACCTGCCAGCGTCCGCCCTCATTGTTCAGCACCAGGTCAACCACGCCAAGGTGATCGCCCCACATGCCTGGCATCACCGCCGGAATACCGTTCAGGGTGCCGTTGGCGATATCTGCACCCTTGATGTCAGCAAACTCCTTGCCGGGGAAGACCGCATGCGCATGACCAAACAGGATGGCGTTAATGCCTTCCACCTGGCTGAGATAGTAAACCGAGTTCTCCGCCATCGTGTGATACGGCTCGCTGCTCAGGCCGGAGTGGGGAATAGCGATAATCAGATCGGAGCCCTGCGCGCGCATCTCAGGCACGTAGCGGCGAGCCGTTTCGGTGATGTCATCGACGCGTACCTTGCCCTGCAGGTTGGCTTTATCCCACACCATGATCTGCGGCGGCACAAAGCCGATATAACCTATCTTCAGGGTCTGCGTTTTGCCCTCACGATCAACCACCGTAGTGGATTTGATGAGGTATGGGGTAAACAGCGGTTTGCCGCTCTTCACATCAATCACGTTGGCGTTCACATAGGGAAAGCGTGCGCCCGCCAGCGCTTTTTTCAGGTAGGGCAGGCCATAATTGAATTCATGATTACCGAGGTTACCGACGCTGTAATCCAGCGTGTTGAGCGCCTTGTAGACCGGATGGATCTCGCCCTCACGTAATCCTTTGGCCGCCATGTAGTCACCCAGCGGGCTGCCCTGAATGATGTCGCCGTTATCGACCAGCAGGCTGTTTTTCACCTCCTGGCGTGCGGCGTGGATCAGCGTGGCGGTTCGCACCAGACCAAACTTCTCGGTTGGCGTGTCTTTGTAATAGTCGAAATCCATCATATTGCTGTGCAGATCGGTGGTTTCCAGTATCCGCAAATCCACCGTCGCCGCCTGGGTGGCGACGGAAACGCTCAGTGCCAGTAACATCATTCCGGGCTTAAACATGCTTGCTCCTGCTGCAAAATAAATAAGGATCTCAAAATAATGTAAAAGCATGACAGATAGTCATTTTAAATCGTGATGGGTATAACGTTTTGGCGCATCGGTCAGCGACGGATTCTTAAACGATGGAGGCGTAGCGGCACAGGCGTGGCGATAAATGGGTAACTATGATATTGATATATCTATAAATTGAATCGCCGGAGTGCCTGTGAATGGGCACTTCAGGCGGAACTGCTAAAATGTCACTATCTGACGATGAGCTGATCCGGCAGCAGACAGACACAATGAGGTGAAAAATGTTAGAGCAAATCTGCCAACTGGCACGCGAAGCAGGCGACGCGATTATGCAGGTCTATAACGGTGCCGCGCCGCTTGACGTTTCTCACAAATCGGATGATTCGCCGGTGACCGCCGCGGATATCGCTGCACACGAGGTGATCCTCGCGGGCCTCAAAAAGTTAACGCCTGATCTCCCCGTGCTGTCAGAAGAAGATCCGCCAGCCTGGGAAGTGCGTCAGCACTGGCAGCGCTACTGGCTGGTCGATCCGCTGGATGGCACCAAAGAGTTCATCAAGCGTAACGGCGAATTTACCGTTAATATTGCGCTGATCGAAGCGGGCAAGCCGGTAATGGGCGTAGTCTATGCGCCGGTGCTGGGCGTGATGTACTCCGCTGCAGACGGCAAAGCGTGGAAAGAGGAGGGCGGTCAGCGTGAACAGATTCATGTCCGTGATGCGCGACCTCCGCTGGTGGTGGTAAGTCGTTCACATGGCGACGACGATGAGATGAAAGAGTACCTGAAGCAGTTAGGAGAACATCAGACCGTCGCGACCGGATCCTCACTGAAGTTCTGCCTGGTGGCAGAAGGAAAAGCGCAGCTCTATCCCCGTTTCGGACCCACCAACATCTGGGATACCGGCGCGGGCCATGCCGTGGCGATGGCGGCGGGCGCGCATGTGCACGACTGGCAGGGTAAAACTCTGGACTACGCGCCGCGCGAATCCTTCCTTAATCCTGGCTTCCGCGTTTCACTGTTTTAACGCTGTCTGAGCGCTCAGCCTGCTGAAGGCTGAAACCCCGGCGGGCGATGCTCTTCCCACCGGGGCTTCAGCGATTAATCCTTCAGCAGGGAGGTGACCAGCGTAATCACTTTTGTCACTTCATCCTGCGTCAGCGATCCATCCTTCACAAATTTCACCTTACCCTGCTTATCCAGCACCACAATGGCGGAACCGCCCGGCTGTAACTGCCAGGCATGCTGCACATTGCCCTTGCTGTCGACAACAAACTGCGACCACGGATATTGCTGCTTGTTGGTCTCGACGCTGCTGCGCACAAACATGCCCGTACCGGGAATGGCATCATCTGTATTCACGATGGTGGTGGTCTGATAGCGATCATGCGGCAGCTTCGCGGCCTTAATCGCCTCGATCAATGCGGCATTCATCTCTTTAGCAGATGAGCGACCCGCGATGTGCTGAACCACGCGAACTTTTCCGCCGATCTGCGCGCTATTCCAGTTTTTGTAGCTAAACTTATCCTGCTGCAATAACAGCTCGCCTTTGTCGTTCACGCCAACGGCCGGTACCCGCATATCCTGCCTGAGGTCATGAGCCATCACGCTTGCCGGTATCAGTAAAGACAACGCTAAAGCTGCCAGAATTATTCGCATTGCTATTTCCTTGAGTGATCAGACCAGTTAGTCATTTTACTGCAATAGTAAGCAGGGATGATGCGCCTGTCCTGGAAAGGTGTCAGGTTTGTTATGGCCGCCACAATTCCTTAACCAACGAAGGTTTATACTGTGTTGTGTGAGCCTGATAACAGAGTGTTCTGTAATGATGTGTCAATTCAGTAAAAAAAATCACTTTTAGGAACATTAGTAGGTTTGAGTGTTCTATAGTTATCGCGAATTCGCGCTTCATGGGCTGGAACCAAATTTGGAAACGGCGAAGCGTGCTTAAAAATGTACAGGAGTTAGTCAGTATGAAGATCTTCCAGCGCTATAATCCGCTACAAATAGCGAAATATGTAAAAACGCTGTTCAAAGGAAGGTTGTATATCAAGGACGTCGGCGCGTTCGAGTTCGATAAAGGGAAAGTATTAATCCCGCGCGTCAAAGACAAACAGCACCTGAGCGTGATGTCAGAAATTAACCGCCAGGTCGTTCGTCTCAAACTTGAGTTCAACTAATCATAAGGGCGCCGATGGCGCCCTTAGTGTCTGGCCAGTCAGGCCATTTTATTTGTCACTCTGAACCTGAGCAGTGCCAACAATTCTCACAGACTACGTCACATTCCGGTTGTTCCGCGCTGTCCATGTCCAGACTGCTGGTCATTCTACTCTTCTTCGCTTTTTGTCATGCTCAGCACCGGCGGTCGTTCATCGATGCGGGTGACCAGCAACTGATCGATGCGATAGCTATCAATATCCACTACCTCGAACTTGTAGCCAGCAAACTTCACAAAATCGGTACGCTTCGGAATCTTACGCAACATATACATCATAAAGCCGCCGATGGTTTCGTAGTTGCCTGACTGCGGGAAATCATCAATGTCCAGCACGCGCATCACGTCATCAATCGGCGTACCGCCTTCAACCAGCCATGAATTCTCATCGCGCGCCACAATCTGCTCTTCCATACCCTGGCCAACCAGATCGCCCATCAGCGTGGTCATTACATCATTCAGGGTAATAATGCCCACAACCAGCGCATATTCGTTCATGATCACCGCGAAATCTTCTCCGGCGGTTTTAAAACTTTCCAGTGCTTCAGAGAGGGTCAGCGTGTCCGGCACGATCAGCGCCGAGCGAATCTGCAGGCCGCTGTTCAGCGCCATGCTCTGATTACCCAGCACGCGCAGCAGCAGCTCTTTGGAGTCGACATAGCCAACGATATGGTCGATATCGCCGCTGCAGACCAGAAACTTCGAGTGAGGATGCTGGGCGATTTTGGTTTTGAGGCTGGTCTCATCTTCGTGCAGATCAAACCAGACAATATTCTCACGTGAGGTCATGGAGGAGGGAACAGTACGTGACTCCAGCTCAAACACGTTTTCAATCAGCTCGTGCTCCTGCTTACGCAGCACGCCAGCCAGCGCACCCGCTTCAACCACCGCGTAGATATCGTCGGAGGTGATGTCATCTTTACGCACCATCGGCAGCTTGAAAATACGGAAGAAGACGTTAGCCAGGCCATTAAACAGAAACACCAACGGACGCATTATCAGCAGGCAGAAACGCATCGGGTTGATGATGCGCAGCGCGATGGTTTCCGGTGCGACCATGCCGACCCGCTTTGGGGTTAAGTCAGCAAACAGGATAAACAGGCTGGTGACGATGGTGAAGGAGCAGATAAAGCTGAGCTGCTCCGCCAGTTCCGGCGAGACAAACCGGTTAAACAGGCCGCTGAAAACCGGCGAAAACGCCGCATCGCCAACAATACCCCCCAGGATGGCGACGGCGTTGAGGCCAATCTGCACCACGGTGAAGAACATGCCCGGCGTTTCCTGCATTTTCAGCACGCGCTGC
>PVMI01048708.1:0-15211 GCA_008528875.1 Aulacorthum solani
TATTTATTTAATTAATGTCCAATAATATCTATGTTGATGGTAGAAGAGACCGGTTTTGATGTTACAATTATTATTCTCATGCGTATATGATAAATTATGAATAATTAAATCAAATTACATATTTTTCCAGAACTCAAATATTTACTGTAATATTAAGTACCTAGGTAGAATGCACCAACAATATGTTTACTTATTTTTGACGTTAATATCAAATCTGAAATCACTATTCCGGAAACCACTATTGTAGTTTTAGATTAATACCCATGATTCATATTTGTCGAGTGTGCCATATAGCCTATATACTATTTAACATTTTATATAACCTCATGTTTATTTCATATTATGGTTATACAGTTATACATATTACACATATTACACTCATGAATATGGTATGGAATTGAAACTTGTATAGATAGATACATTTTAATTTTTCATCTTATAGTATAGGTACAATACGGTTTTTGTTTAGATTTTTTTTCAGACTTAAGGAGTTCACATCGTGTCTTGTCGTGTCATGTTTTTAATGATGGCATGCCTTCGTTAAGTGTGTTTTCATAGAAAATGTATTGTGTATACTGAATATTTTTTATGTATATTAAAATCTTCATCCATTCCCCCCCTGTCAAAAATTATAGATACTTTACTGACGTATGATACCAATGACACCAAAATTCTTTTCAATTATATGAATATTGTACCCAATGGCCAATACTAACATTTTATCATTTTTCATTTATTTTTTACTTTTCTACACATAAATGTAAAACAACACAAAAGTCAACACAAAAATTTAATATATTCAACTATGCTGTAGCTTTTGGTATACCGTAATGAAACCACGTGACTCAGCCAACAAGAGAAAATTATTTTCACGATTCAACACGACATATCGTACACTACATGGTGTAGTATGAAACCATGTACGAAAATGTATTGAAGAACAGTACGTCAGTACACCCTATCATCTAAGCGTTGGTATGAATCAAATCTACTTAAGGCATATACTGAACTTAAAAATGCATAATATATAATATATATATATATATACTTATACTTTGTATATTATGAGCTGATATACAAATTATTTAATTGCACAACCATGTATAACTTAATTCTTTATTTGTATTTTGAAATCGTGAAATTTAAAAGAAAATATAAATTTTAAATTTGTTTAGGTAGAAAATTTATTTATTTGTCATAAATAATTTTCAAATTTTGTACCAAACTACCTACAAAATATTTTGTTCAAATTACAGTTTTAAATGGTGCTGAAATGTTATTTAATTTTCTGTTTGATATATAGAGGAATTGATTTGTTTTTAAATAATTTCAACTAACATTTTATTGGTATAATGAAACATTGAAATATGTGTAATTTTTATATTTTATTTATTTTAAATATTTTTTCTGTAGATAGAAAAAAAATGTGTCATCGAGCTATGTAAAATTTAGGGTTTTGGATGACATAAGTATCATTTTAAAGTCTAGGTGTTTGTAAGAATACATTATTTCTGCTGGCTTCTGATTTGCAGTATCACTTAATCTATGGGTTGGTTTTAATTTGTTCATTGAGAAAAAAATTATAAATAATTATTGTAATGTATTGATCAAATTAATCTAAAATCTTAGGGTGCGGTAAAAAATTGACTATAGTCCAATATTATGCAAAATAAAACTATAGATATATTTATTTCTTCTATTTTCTTTTATATACAAATTGTTCATTATTGTTTTCATAATATTCAGTTATGTAATTTATTTTGATTATTTTTCTATAAAAAAATAGCAACTATAGAAAAAAGTTATAACAGTAACTTATAAGAGATATTACCTTGTATATAACAAATATTATAATGATTGAGTAATTGGCCACAAGCCATGATTTAATATTTACCAGTACATTATACATAATATAATACATATATTATTAAGAAGTTGTACATAATATAGGTACGTACTACTTAGTGGATTAGTAATGTATCAGTAATGTATACTTAAAACAGACATACGATACATACAATAAATGATGCAGGTTAAAAAACACATGTCCGGATATTTTGTATATTAAATTGAGTACAAATCGAACAGAAAAGATAATAACACCGTCGTAAATCAGGTGAATATCGATTTTTTATTTTATTTTTTTTTGTGCATAAGATGATGACGTTTATGTAATAAACTATTATAAATCTTTTAGATATATTATTAAAAACTATTTGTAATGAATGTAATGCAGCTGATAGATATAAGTTATAATATAGGTACCTAATCGATTTGAGAAATAATATAATATGTAGTAGGTACCTATAATGGTTTAGGCGTTGGTAGTAACCGGTATAATATAACATCATCGCGGGCATAAATGAGTGAATAATACATATTTTTTAATGGCGTGATTTTAACTTTAAATGGTGATAATAATTATTACTGTTTAATGTCAGTCCGTAGCAATCATTATTTGGAGAGCTTTTTTTACTCAGCTGCAGTATAGTAACAATATTACTCTTGAACGCAGAAACGGTGGCAAAGAGTGGGTACGCATCGTTTGCTTTCATTTACCTTTATAAGTAATAATTATTATAAAGTACATATTATAATTTATAATAATAGCGGTGGGGGTCAAACAACACTATACAATTAAATGACAGACACAAAATATTGTGAAATAATGACTTACCTGAAGGATATTATTATTGTACCGACGGAAAACAAAATATTTACAAAAATCACTTTACTCAGTTTACTGTCATTAGAATATTATATTAGTTTCTTAAGCAGGAAAGTTTCTTAAGAGAAATCACTCCAGACTTCTGCAAAACTTGTGTTTTTTCAAAATTTTAATACATTACTATAAAACTTTTATTGCAAATAATCCTTACATAAAATGACGTATTAAAAATATTGAAACAAAGTAGTGGTTCTAATTGTCAAGCAGTAAAAACTTATTGTTAAAAGCTATATGAAAAAAGCTAAAAAAAAGTTGGGGTCCCACGATAAAAGTGCACATAAAAAAGCGTTCCACGGATAAAAAATTATAAAAAACGCTTTAATATATTATAGGCACAACCTCGTGATTAGTAAAGGTAAAAGGCCAGTGTAGAGGGGCACACAATAATATTGTGAACTGACAAATTTATCACTTATATTATCGATGAGGTTGACTTTACTCTAGATATTATTATTTCTGCTCGAAAATATCTTTGGTCGGTACTTTCACGAAACCCAATTATATTCACCTAGCTAAATACTTGAAATTGAATTAAAGTAATTCGTTTCGACATCAATAATTAATATGCAATTGCAGCATCGAAAATTTTTTTAATCGTTTTTTTTTTTTTTAATGTAGTTATTAATGCACTTATTTGTGTAATTAGGTTGTACCTATTACAAAGAATTATCAAAATAATATGTAATTAAATTTGCAGTAAATAATACCATACCTATACGTTGATAATATACGGTGATAACAACTGACAGCAATTCCTTATTTTTCTCAACCTTATCATAGTTTTCTTTTAGGTTTGTCTTAAAGAAATGGCTTACAACAAATGCATACACAGTATACACATTTCACTACTTCAGTATATTGTCCAAGCAGTAATTTATTTTTAGTCAATATTGCTATTGATAAGGCGCACAAATATATGCAACTCAACTTACACGTGCTACTATAACAAGACGTTTATAATAGGTTTTAATTGAAACATTAAAATTAAATAATACCGAAGTAAAATTCGAAAACACGAATTACAATTATAATATGCTTCAATAACGAAATATGATAAATCTGTTGGTTTAATATTATGTTATTAAATTTAACAATATTTTTGCATGAGATTCGATTTATGGATTGCGTGCTTACGTACATAATTAATCAAGTGTACGTACTAAAATAATCCAATTTTTTATATTTGAGTGCTCATTAAAAACTTTTATTTTATTGCAATATTATATTATTAGTTACACTAAAAAATTTGAATCATGTTTAGTTTTATTTAAATTATATTATCAAAGTTGAAACCTACTAATAATTATTTAATATTAATTGGCAATTTAACCAAAAAACTGATTAATGGATTATACATAAAATATTAGCTTATTAGCAAATAATTGTACTATTGCAGCATAAATTACTACGGATCGCATACAATTTAATAGGTACACATTAAAGTTTAAACTAAAATTTAAGGTCATGACGTCACGAAACTTTAAATAGGTACACCGAAAATATATTTTTTCATCGAAAAAAAGTATAATATTATATTCAGTCGGTATTTCGTAATATTGTGGTTTCGTTGTTTCGAGATTTTACTTTTAAACACGATGCATTAACATTATGTAAGGACAACTGCTAAGTCGTCTTCGTTTTCACTAGAGCTGAGAAAAATGTCGTACTGCATTAACGTTATTATGAGTTACATTAAAATCCGGTTTTCGTGTAAACGATTTTTTTCAGCTTCGTCCGACGCAGAGAAATTTATTGTTAAATTAAGTAGGTACACATCGTACGCCATTTTATCCTTGGCTTAAGAAAATTCTATAAACACCGGTTTTACAAACGTCAGAATACTTTGCCATCCTGACACCATGACTCATTTTTTTCCTTTGCCCAAATTATTTATAAGTTACCATTACTTACTCATAAGCCAAGTCAGGATTTTTAGTAATTTTACATGCATTTTGTCGATTTAGGGCTTACCAGAGCTTTGAAATGTTTATGAACTCGTCAACATAGAATGCACATAAAAAAAAGTTTATATTATTATAAAAAGCGTAGAATGTTAGGTAAATACTAAATATGTATTTGTTTTAACGGTTTTTTTTGACTATATATTTCACCTGGGGACTTAAAAAAATATATAGCATCAATATCATAATATTTTACATGACTAACTGTGTATATACATATTTTTAAAATTATTTACGTTCCCAATCCAACATAAAATTATTCATACGAGATAGAATACAAGTTCGATACTGGCACTGCACATCATAAACACGCATTTTCTGTGTCCTTGGACTAATATTTCTTCTTTTATTATAGAATTAAATACGAAACGTAAACATTATACTGCAATATTTAGGACAACTGTTTTATATATAAATTAAAATAGGTAGAACCAATTCCTTTTTTCGTCATTGTCTTAAATACGTGTATATATTCCAAAGAGTCAGATATTCATTGTTATAAGGAAATAGTACCTAATATTTTTTAAAATGTCCTCATTAACAATTTAAAGAAACTATCTACAACTTTCCTTTTTACGTAAATTAATAAGCTGTAAAATACTGTCCAGAAATATAAGGAAAACTTAACCTTAAAAGTTAAAATTAACAAAAAAAAATTCAAGAATTAAAGACACTTGTAGTTTTAAACTATGATAATAATAAATGATATTCTGTGTTCATCAGCTTATAATAATATGTAATGTCAACCGGTAACTATCTTAGTATCAGCACATTTAATTACTTAATAATAACTACATTAATGATATTAAAACTGTACATTATATTTTTTTTATTGTGCATAATATTTTGATTTTTATATTTTTTATTATTACGTATAGAATTAGTATCTAATAACAATTATATTACATTGATATTAATTTACTCTAAATAAACGAATAAAGAGCCAAAAAATTGATTTCTATAACTAATTTAAGTTTAAAATCTATGTATATTATATATGTCATGTACATCAAGCATGGGCATTGTGCATAAACGAGATAAAAATTCATTTTCATTTTCATTAACTTAATTTTAACTGATTATGATTGATATAAACTTAATACATAACGAATTATTTTTAATTAAATCCAAGTTTATTTGGAAAATAAACAGGTATTCATGTTTTTTTATTTTACTTCAAATCCATGTTTGTTACATTTTATCATTATTCAAACCATCTATTGCAGTTACCTGCGGCTTGTGAGTTTTTTTTTTTTTTAATGAAATCGAAATTTCGTACACCTTGTATGATAATTTCATGCTATGTTATCATAATAATCAAATAACATAGGTTTTCAATTACATTTATTTAATCAGTCCATATAACTGTTTACTGAATAGAAAATAATGAAATATGAGGACGACTGAAAATGTAAGACTTGCTTTATCAACACATTTACAATTTATATAAAACAATCGAAGTAATAGATTATAATATATTGATACCTTTGTTAATCGTGCCAAGTGTTGAATAAATTGAAATATACTCACAAGCACAATACTGTGCTGCACATTGCATTCGTGTGAAAGTGTGCCATAAGTTTATTCACCATAGAAACACGTCGTCATTATAGTCTTATGTTTGATGGGGATCATGTAAGAACTATATACACACGAGTAATTTGTTTTACAGTATTTTTCAACCATAGTAACTAGGACGTTGTTTACAAGACTATTGTTAAGTAATTTATAGTATTTTACTATCTATGTTATTAGTAAATTAATGGTATTCTAAGTACGGAAAAATAAGGGGTGGAATTTTACGTCATGGCCATCAAGAAGAAAACCATAGGTAGGAAGAACAAGAAAAAATTGACAACCAACAAACGAGTTAACGAGCAGCCAAGAGTGTCCGTAACGTATAAAAAATTTCGTTTAACAACAACTGTAGCGTCTGGTAATAGGGTGGTCCCAAAGATGGAGAAATTCCAACAGCCAATTAAATCTAAAGAAGTGAGTGACAAAATTAGTTGGATTATCTTCGTTATTGTTGTTTTTTTATCAAGCTCATGATAAATATTTTTTATTAGATAATTTCCAATATATGTATTTATACATCTGAGCCAGTTAAATTTTTTTTAAATATTATATTATTTAAAAATACTACAGTGTAGCTCTCAATTTAAGTCATTAGTATCAAACCTAAATATTAGTAAAGAAAAATATTGTACTTGTAAAATTCTTGATGATAAGGTTTTAGATTCCAGTGCCATCAATTATTATAGGTACCTACAACCTACTTCAAACTATTTTAGTTTTTTTTAAATTATGAAATCAAGAAATATTATTAGCTAGCTTAATTTGAGCGTTATAGTGTTTTAGTAAATATTAAATATAAAATTAACAATGTGATGCAAAAATGTATGCCCAAATGCACAAAGATGCATAATTGTGTTCTATGTTTTATTTAGTAGAATAATAAAAAGGGTGATTATGACCAATAAATTAAATCCTTATCCTTTTTTATACATACAGAGTGATTCACCAAGCGCGTGCTCATATATTATTTTCTTCAATAATGCAATTATTCAAAATATGGTTTTTGGAATTTTTAAATAATTAAGTCACTTAAAGACCATATTTCCATTTCTTGAGATTTTTTTGTCCTTCTTAATGAGTATAATTGATAACAACTTTTGTTTTTTTCATGTGTAAATAATCTATCTAATATTTTTTCTGAAAATATTGACGAATCAAAATCAAAATTCACCCGAGTATTATTTAAGGGGGAATGGTAAGGTAAACTTCTACAAATGTAAGTAATCTCCTACATTGACATAGTGTTAACTCCTACAAAAGATAGTGTTGACTCCTACAACAGATATTGTTAACTCCTACAGACAATAGTAAGTGGATATCGCTAGTACCTAATAGCTCACTAATATATATTATACAATTTAATGATTTCCTCCAGTTTAAACTGTTTAATTATCATACATTATTAAATATTAAATACCAAATGACTTAGGTAAAAAAACAAACCTTTTTTTTTTAAATTTTCGATGTAAAAAATAAAATATCAGTCTTGCAATACATTAATTATAAAAATTATACAAAAATCAATTTAGTTATATAAATAAAAATGTAAATAATAATCGTATCAAAAGAAATCATTAATCATTAACCAAAAGTACAAACTTAAAAAATATATATTCGTATTTTGAATTTTTGATATTAAAAATAAAATATTAGTCTAGCAATACATTAAATACAATATATAAAAACTTAGTAAAAATCTAAAATCTAAAATTGAGTATTCTAATACAATTTTGGAGTGTAGGATATTACCCTATTTTATTTTCAGTTAAAAATATCTTTGTAGGAACTAGGAGATTACAATATCTTTTATTTTTATTTAAAAAGGTTATTCATGTAGGAGATTAAATGTGGCCTATTTAAGTTGTAAAATTATTTAACTTTGTGTAGAGGATAATTGTGGGCCAAAAATAATGGATATTGTAGACATGGGGGCTATGGTGATTTATAAACTTAAGTAATTAGTATTAATATTTTAATAAATTATCATTTATAATTTGTAAAAATGGTTCAAGTATAATAATACTAGATCAAATATTACATTAAGTTTTTTTTATGTCTAAATCCATTTTTAAGAACTGTTATCCTTCAAGATTTTTTCTATGAATGTCAATTAAATTTCATTTGTTGTGTAAAAAAGTTTGAAAATTTAATACAAGGATCCTAATATATTGTTACAATGATATATGAAAAATATTAAAAATCCGTATTCATGATTTTTTTTTTATAAACATTTACAGTTTGAATTTTGACAAAATACATAAAAATCACGAAAATTTGCAATTTATTTTGAGTTAAAAATTCATAAAAATTTTCTTTTTAAATCTAAGATTTGAAAATTTAATACAAGTTCACCTAATTTTTTCAAATAAAAAATACCTACCGAAAAGTCAAATTAAATTTTTATGAGCGTTTGAAGTTCATATTTGTACAACTTTGGATATTTACTTGATTTCTCATGTAGCGATTTTCTTATTTTGTTGCAATTCAAAAATGAATAACTGTAGATACTTGAAAATTTTACTGAATGTTTATATTAGCATTTTCTCTACACCATACAATTTTGAAAATATTTTGATATGTTTTGAACTGTTTACGGACCATTTCAAATTTCAACTTTTTTGGTTTTTTTTCTATAAATACCAATAACTTTTTATTTGCTTGGTCAAAAAACATGAAAATTCAATACAAGGCTCCTGATATATTGCTACAGTAGCAATTGAAAAATATTAAAAATACATAGGCACACATTTTTTTATAAGCATTTAAGTTCAAATTTTGACAAAATTCATCAAAATCTCGAAAATTATCAATCGTTATAATTAAAAAATTATAAAATGTTCAGTTTTTATAACTAAGGTTTAAAAATTCAACACAAAAATTCTAATAAATAGTTCATACTGTAACCAAAAAATGTAAAAAATATATAAACACAGTTATTTTTTACAGGCATTTTAAATTCAAATCTGGACGAAATTACATATTAAAATCAATACTAACGATTTTGGTTATTTTGTTGTAATTTAAAAATATTATTCGTGAGTATAATAATATGAAACTGAAAAATTAAAAAATCAAAATATGGCCTATCCATACAATCTACAGTTTAATATTATCCAAGATTTAAGATAGTACATGATAGTCTGTGTCAAATCGTGATATAACTACAGTATAATAACAATATCAATATAATTTAAAATATCCTAGAGTCTAAACTGACATACAGTTTCCGCTCACAATCGTTTTTCGTACCTATACAATATCATTAAATTGAAATTTAGTACCATCCAATATACAGTGACTTACTTCTAACCTACTGTACAGCGGAGAGACATCCACTTAACCCCTTTTTTTTAAATCATGAATTCAAATTTCATAATAAACTAAATTAACATTACATAACATAAAGTAGTGAGATTAAAATTTAATGTGATTTTTGTTTTACAAAGATATTTTTATATACAGTGTCTTATATATAGTGTTTAACTTTATTTCGTCCCAAGATTTGTTACGCTGTTGAAGACTGAAAAAAACGAAATGATATAATTTTTACGACATTTATAATCTTATTTTTAGTCTTGTGTCTATTCGTATTTTATACGTATGGAAAATCTAATATGAAATAAGTATACACAACAATAGGTTAAGTCATAATATGACGGCCAGCAATAGTTCACCATGTGGCCAAATCAGATTAATACTGTCTTGCACGACATTAGGTTTGCGAAGTTTAATGATTTGTATAATGTTATTGACTATGTTATAAAATAAATATTAAAGCTGTTTTACTTAATTTATAAGATACTTATAATTATATGATAATGTCTTTGTATTTTGTTGAAAGTTAACATAAGTGTATTATAAAGTAACTAAATAATACATGTATAGGTAATCTGTATTAAATGAGTTACCAATCAAAGTGTCTACAATCTACATCGTAACAAAACACATACAATTGAGTAAATATAATATATAATATATACTATGTGTCAAAAAAAATAGAGTACACTCTATAACTAAACTACTTATCTTACTCAGTACTCTATACATATTTTTGAATTCTTTTTGAGGGAAATGCGACTACACTGTTGGATCATGAATTTCTATAATAATTTACAATCTTTTAACTCTTGTATTTTGCGCATGCGCAACAGCTGAACCCTGTTTACTTTGTTTTCACGGTGTCACGGTATATATTTATCTTTTTTGTCGAAACCATATAATATATTATAATAATTTAAAACCCGAAGCCTAAATGATTTCTCTCAATATATACCTAACATAATGATATACTTTATCTCACTTTCATTGAAAACGTTTGTGATAGCTTTATCACCTTTGTGTTATATGCTTTATTTTTAAACCATTTCGTTGTTAAACACGTCACATGTTGTTCAAATCTATCGATAATATTGTTTGGAAAATGCTGATTCACAACGTGTAAACATTGTTTTTGTTGTAGTGGGAGTAAAAAATAAAAATTAAACACTACTAGTGTATAGTATAATCCTAATGTGAATTCACACGCTGAATTAATTTTTTAAAACGTTATTAGTTTATTACAATTGCGGGTGGCGGCACAGGTCGATAAAACTTAGACGAGCTTCTAATATTATTATATATACGTACGTGTTGACAAGCGGCAGTTATATTATTCACTGCAGCTGTACACGATTTGTAAATGAGAAAAAAAACAACTCGCACCACGACAACAATATAGCTATAATAGTAATAGTGATGATGATAATAAAAAAAAAATCCGACCAACGTCCGTCATCGTCGCTGCTGCAGTCGTCGATTTATAACTCTGCAGCCGCGAGGCGATGAACCTATCCGGACGGACTTGGCCCCGGTCTAGTTAGTCGAGTATTATATTAGTCGTATTGTAATTACGTAATAATAACAATATTATTATTAAAGTGATTATTATTATTATCATCATGCACGACCGCCGACTGGAGCAGCAGTGGACCCTTTGCGAAGAACACGTGACTCGTCGTGAGAGTCACTGGTATAGCGCACACGGTGTAATAATATTATCGTATATATACAGAGCGATTCTCCGACCATCGTGCTCAACCCCCGTTTTGTCTCGACTATTATCACGAATCGGGTGTTCAATAATATGGTCAGGTGTTTAATATAAATATCAATTGTATTAATTCTCAGTAGGTAATTTTAAGTTTCCAGTCTCGATTTTCGATTAAAGCACAATATCAACCCTTTCTGCATAAAAATCGTATGATTGACAATAACAGTAAAAAAGATTTGAAAAAAAACAAAACAGTTCGTCAAAGCCCAAACTTCTCTAAGTAGCGTCAAGTAAAAAAATCTAAGAATTTCAAAATAAGGTGTATGGGAAAATTGGGAAAACCAGAATTATTTAAATAAGTGGCGCGATAGTAAAGCTTCGGTAGTATACAAAGGATGAAATGGGAATGAACATCGTGGTTGGCTTTTATCACTCTGTATACACTTGGGCACGCGCGCGCAACGACATCGTATATGGTGCCTATATACCTACGAACAAACGCTGCCTCGTTATTTTGGCAGTCTGGCCGAATCGGTCGTGCCGTTTGCCAAACCGTCGTGTCGCGGCCGTCATAGTCGCCGTCTGCGTCCGTGTCATTCACGATTTTCACGTTCGACGAGCGACGTTATTATTATAATTTTTCGTTCGTCACCCTTTTCCATATCGGCGATCTTGGTTTTTCAAATTTTCCTCCCACCATCCACTGCCGCCGATATTCTGTTCTCGTTGTGACTTGTCGACACTGTCGTCTGCACTTCGGCCGTTCCCAAAACAATATTATACGATTTTTGGTGCATCCAAGGCATTATTATAATAGGTTTATTGTTTATAAGATTTGTTTTTCTTTTCGCCTTACCGAAGAACTCAAAGAGCATGGTAATCTCCGGCGACGATCACGTGTTGGACGTGCTACTAGACAGGCTGGCGCCTCTCACTGCCCACACCACTGAAAACCTGGAGAAGATACGGAGGATAGCGCACAAGATCAACGGCCGGGTCAACAATTCCGGTAAACTTTTTTCTTTTATCACTCTTACGTAATATCACGTACCTATGGCTGATGCATCATAATATTATTATGCACTGTGCATACTGCAAGTCATGAGCCTGACTTGACCGTTTGAAAGTGTCAAATCAGTGGGCGCACTGTGGGCAAACCTTAACTTTTCGCCCTTCATTATCTTAAACCCTCCCCATCATTATTTTTTAATAGGTATTAATTTATGAATCGAAATTTTAAATGCCATCACCTTTGGCGAACGTTCACCTCTGTAATTACCTGACCACTGTCCATGTAAACAATACAAGTATATATTTAATAAATAATAATATAATTGTTATAAATAATTATAATTGTAGTCATTAGTAATATTGTTTATAATATAATATGAATTTTGCTGAAATAATATTCAGTATACGATTTTTATTTAATTTTTATCGTCGTTAAATACGAAAATTATATTATAATGAACAACGTGGTCCAAAAGTTTAACGAACTTAATGTAAAAATAGTTGTTTTATCTTTTATAAATCATAACATATGTGTCAGACCTACAATGCTTACAATCTAATATACCTACTAATTATTATTTACCAACGTTAATTAGTATAAGTTAGATATGGGATAAAATATTATTTGAACCTGTGGGTATCATTTAAAATTTTTATTTTTATTTATAATTACTTTCATGGTGCGATAAGAACAATTTTGATTTAATTTTTGATTATCCGTCAATCATTTTTTCACAATTACTTTTGAATATCTACAAAATACCGTTGTGGAATATAACACATATTTTGATTTTACCCATAATTTGACGTTATAGTTAAATTAGTTAGATTAAATACGTACATCATATTATTAAGAAACTAGATTAATTCATTTCAATCTTATTTTATATAACTATAATATACTATGATAAATGACGATAATAAAAATGTTACCAATTTGAATGACATATTGTTAAAAATGTAACAAAGCGTTAACCCGGAAGTTAACATTTGATAAATATTAAACGTTTATATTGACTTTGTAAAAAAACAAACTTACCATAATTAAATATATATATATATATTCAATAATTTTTATAATAAATTAATTTTGATGTACCTGTGTGCAATTTAGCTTAAAATAACCCTAGAACTCAGTTTTGCTGTGGTTTCTGAGTGAATTCAACGGTTGCATTAGAGTCCATTTAAAATAATAGTTTATCTTATTCAACAATATTTGTATTATTGTTAGTATTTTTATCTACCTTTAGTTAGGTTGAACTAATTTTTGTCAAAAATATTTTTTAAAAATATATAAGTCTTTAATTATTAACCGTATAATGATGGTAAACATATTATTATTATTATACTGTAAAAATAATGGTGAAAAGTACTAAGTCTATATGATTTTTGTTTTTATACCAACAAAATAGCTAAAATTGATTCAGGATAAATCGTTATTTGCTGTTTAATTTTAATTTTTGTCAACAATTTGAACTTAGAACGCTTAAAAACATTGTTCATAATTATGTATTTTTAATATTTTTAAATTTCTGGGAGAACTTATAAGAAATATTGTATAAATGTTAAGTTAAGAAAAATTAAACAAAAAAAAATCGGTTTTGTGAAAACCGGTGTCATTTAAATATTCCTCTTTTCCCGCAGTTTTTATTTTATTTTTCCAATAATTTAGAAAACTACTTGGAATTTTAAACTTTTCCCAAAGTATCAACTAATTACTAAACTAAATTTTATAATAAAGATCACCCTCTATGAAAGATTAAAAAAATCGTCTGTACTTAACTAAACGTGATTGCAGACAATAATAAAAAAATAAAAACACATTATAATTATAAAAATAAAAAAATTCCCTGCTCCACCCAGAATCTGAAACTAATGATTTTATATACTTTATTCGCAAGTAGTTTTAATTGCCGAAAATGTTGACTTATAAATCAGTAATTTTTATTTTGAATAAAATTATTTCAACTATTTATAAATAATGATTGATTTTGAAAATCAAAGATATAAAATATTACCCAAATATTCTTTATTATTTAATATTAATTCATGATTAAAAATCGTATTGGTAATTTATTAGTTTTGCTGCATAAGTAATAATTATCAAAAAATATAACCAAACAATAGGTAAAAATTATTATATTGTAGTATAGTTAGGTGTAAACTGCATATTATTATCCTAAATGCATTATAAGTTATAACTTAAATTATCTTATTAATTTATCATACTAGGGTTGGGTGAACTGAACACAATTATTGATTTGTAGCTACACCAATACACAAAATGTAAAACTAGATTTATAATGAGATATAAAAAATAAAGCCATATTTGTTGGTGTCCTTTAATTTATTTTACTTTTCAATTATTTTACATTGTTTTGGACTTTGACCAATAAAATAAATATATTTTTCATTTTAGATAAAAATGTCAAAGCTAAATCATTGAGTATTCTTCGAAAAACTAAATCAGAGCGAATGGTGGATATCGTGAAATTATTTGAAGTAAGTATCAACATTGATTTATGAAAAAAATAACTAAAAAATACAAGTGTTTTTTTTTTATTTTAAGTATTTTGATCTTAAAACCGTTGGATATTACTTTATATAAAAATATTTGATAATTTTAATTTTTCAAATGATAAAAGTCCATAAAATGTATTTATATTTTATATTTTCTAGTACATTGTGTAATAACTAATAATATAACATTTTATTAGAAAAAAAAACACTTGTATTTGCTACTTTTTGAAAAATATCCAATAGTAGCAGTCTTTCAGTATTAATACTTGGCACACAAATTTCTTTGTTTGGTAAATTAAGTGTTAATTAGTTTTAATTTTTAAGTACATGAATGCTAAGTACTTAAACATTAATATATCTAGTTGAATTTGAATTTAGTAGTAA
>PVMI01048715.1:1006-11279 GCA_008528875.1 Aulacorthum solani
CGGAAGCGACGAAAGTTTCGTAATACCGTCCGACGAGTGACAATTGCATTTTATAACGAGGATTATTAGGAGGTAGGCACCTGCCTATAGAAAAAATATATAACTAGTCAGTATAATATAAGATTTTTTTCCAACTGGACCAAACGTGCTTCGCCCGTCCTAATGTAATACCGAGAGAAATTTTAACGCACACTAAAGTGAAACGGACAAACATGTTTCCATCTTTGGTAGATGATCAATTAAATACATTTCGTAACAATATGTAACCGACTTGGACGAATCACCCAGAGGCTTTTTTTCTATGATTACTGTGAGTAGTCTTGCATCGCATAGACGTTAAGAAATTATTTTGTTATAAGTATAATACATTATTATTGACAACTGCTTTTATTTCTGTGAATATGAATAATTCAAATATTTTATCACAACTTATTTAATGCAATTATTATGTTATAAGAATCGAAGACCTCTCATTTGTTCACTGTTGTTTAGTCTTGCATAGACATAGAAAATTGAGGTTAGGTAAGGTTAGGAAAATTCTGTCTAATTTACTGATAGAACTAACCTAAATATTGAGGATGGACTTAAATTATCTGCTACTAAACTTTACGATACATCAGAATAATACACGTTTTATTTATAATACCAATAAATTAATCGCTCCGATCAGAATGTAAAATAGACGATTTAAAAATATATTACAAAAACCAATATACAACGTAAAACTATAAAAGGATTAAAATAAATTACCTACATAATCAACACTTCAGTATAGTCTATAATAATTATTTATACCTACCTAAAAGTTAACACAATCGACCAAAAGTTAAAGTGAATTTCATTTTATACATATTTTTAACAGTATAACTATAGTACATTTTTAAAATATAATTTTAAGTCCTGTTAAAAGATCATCTTTTAAATTTTATAAATGTTTAAAAATACGTTTTTATTGTAAGTTATATAATCTGGACGAAGTATGAAATATAATAATATGACCTAAGTAATAATGCAATATACCTTATAAGTTATAACATAAATGTGGAACTGGTATGACAAATTGCAGTTTCGAACCAATTAAAAGGTTGTTATCATTCAAATATAGAGTGACAATAGACTTGAATCTAAAACAGACAGAACATATTGTACAGAATATTAAAAAAAATATGACTGTATTATTCTACGAAAGTGTAATTCAATTCTATTTTACAGCATAACATGTTGAGGAGGAACAAATAGAACAGACATTGCATATTACCACAAAAAAAGTATTGTAAAAGTAGCGCACTCTCGACCATTAAAATACCCATCAGGGGAACTATTCAACCATACATATACATATATTGTATCACAACTGTTTATAAATTATACATTACACAATTTTTAATAAAATCCATACAAAACCACACTCTTTATTGCTGCGGAGATAATAGACGGAAGAACGAGAAAATACATAAAACCGTCGTATACATTATTAACAAGTTCAAGAAACTCCCCCAATTTACTTGGCCAAACTATATTCGACAATTTAAATAACGAATTAGAGATTGTAATAAAAAATGTATGCCAACGTCAATCCAATAAACCGATGATATTATTAACTAATTAATAAAAATCAAATCAAAAAGGCAATCAATAAAATAGTTAATAATGAACTTGATTCTAATGTGTGTATTTATAAAATTTAAAAAAAGTAAATATGTTTAAATATGATATCGTATCCATATACTCGTATGTAACGTTGATGTTAATTTTGTTGCTAAAATATCTATATTTAACTATAATTGAGTTGCCTTTTTAATTGTAATTTAAACTAATTGAGTAACTGCAATTGATTTGGCATAAATAAATAATAATAATAACAATTATAGTTTAATAATATTACCTTTCGTATTAGGTACACGTATAATAAACATTTTTTTTGTTGGTTTGGTCTGTTATCATTTTTTTCTGCTATAGAGCACGCTTCCAAAATTTTCGTGGGACCATACTTTTCTGATTAGTTTTCCTGATGTTCAACACAAACTATTGAAAAATTACGAAACATTTTGAAGTTAAAAGATGGCTTTTTCGTTTTTTTTTGAATTTTATCGATTCACTATACAAGGTTTTATAACCTTGTTTAAGTACTTATAAATGTCGTTCGATATACCTAATGAGATATGATAATATTAGTCTGTTTTGAAAATATGACATGATTATCAATATTTGTTTTATAAAATAGAAAAAATAAACATTGATAAAGCAACAATATGGGGCTAGACTACTAAAAGCACGTATTTGTTTAATTTACGTTATGCGTAATAAATCGATTACCACTGCTTTTGCCCGAGAAGTCTTGCGAGTCGAAACCTTGCATGTTTTACTTTTTAGTTTAATATTGTAATAGGGTTATAATATTAGGTATACTTTTTTTGAAAATTATTCAGAGTTCTCAAAATAGATATTATTTATGAGTTTTAACTCGCTTTGATGGAATATTTAAATCGTAATATTTTTAGGTAGGTACTAAAGAAACGATAAAAATCATGAATTTTCAAACAGCTTTTATCCAATAGGTGCGTGTCAATAATATGTATAATACCAATTTTAACGATATTGTTCGATAGTCGAAACCGATTCACAATAAACATGACGTTTCCCGGTTTCTTACAAGTACCTATATGCTACACTATACCGTGGTATGCCTGCATTATGTCAATAACACGACGACGTCGCACTCAGAAGGATACTTTATCGTGTTCCGTGATATGTTTCATTAAACTGTACACAACAGTACGCATTACGTCGATATATTGTAATGTGTATAATTTATATGAGTTAGTGTAGTATATGATATACAGGCACACGAGTAGATAATACGTTTGAAAGTCTATGTGACGGTGTTGGGAACTATAATAAAGCGTATTACTTACAACGTACCGATGTATAATTATTAACGAAATATATAACGATATTTAAAGGGAAATTCGTAGGTAGGTAAGACGCGTGTAATAAAATGATTTTTTGTGTAAAAACCGAAAAGCGTCTCTATCTAAACGCAATATCGCGGGATCGTAATATTATGATATTATGCCATCACAATATTGTTATAGGTATAAAAACCGTCTAACGCATGCGTACAACTACATTATAACCTATTACTGAAATTAAGTTATTACTGTATTATAATGTACTAGCGTTTAGCCGAAGACGGACTCGGTGCCCGACATCTCCTATAAATAGTTTTTCCATATTACATTAAAGCCATATTAACTCTGCGGCGTTGCATAAAAGATTGTAATATATATGTTATGTGAGACATTTTAACGGCTCATAAACACGAAATTAACGAATATCGTGGTCGACTATCTTGTGTTTAAGGATCCGTTAAATGAAAGTTTATTAAAGTTTATAACCTACAGCATATAGTGTACATGTCATAGTCTTCTTCGTTCACATTTATGTTATAAATTATACTTAATTTTTTCCAATTCAAACACTACATGCGTAATATAATAAATACATAAATATATGAACATAATGTACAATTTGTGTCTCCACATGTCATCAAAAAATGTTAATATTTATAAAAAAAAATTTTTAAAACTATTCGTTCAATGTGAAAACCATACTGCAGTTGTACCATTTAAAAATCTAAAACCTTAATATCACGAATACAAATCAAAATACCATCGTTGGCAGCATTCGATTGGTATACATGCCAATACATTCGGATCGAACCATAAACGTGTAAAAAATCGTTGCTGAAAATCACAAAATAAATAAAACAACAACAAAACGTATGAGAAAACGATAGCTCATAGGGTCGTCCATCTGCCTAAGATTTATCACCTGCCCAAAATAGTTTGCTATGAAACAATTTTTTATTATCCTGTTGCAGGTAAATACATTTACATAAGTAATTAAAATGTTATTAAAAAGCGCTGTACCTGGGATATTAGTGATGGATGTATATAGAATAAATTCTGAAGAGTAGACTATATTTTTACGATCTGTTTACTTGGCTCACGATAATGTGACATATATATTATACGTAATATTATTATTTTTTTTTAAACACATCGCTGTAAGAACAATACGCCATATTCTTCGGGTTCGCTCAGAGTCTAAAATGTCAGGTTGGCTTAGAAAGTGGATCGCCAAGGGTTGTTTTCGGTTTTGGCGCGGGTTAACTGTAACCTTCCCAGAACATCAACCCCAACACGGGTAAGTGGATCACTTACTCTGATATGTACGCATATACCTACAGGTATGTTATATATTTATCGTATTATATTAACATATTATAATGTGTACCAGATGCCTATTTATATATACACATCATACCCGTACATCGGCGGCCCGACTTTCGCGTGGGTCGAACCCGGCTGGTTATATTAAAACATATAATAATAATATACATATACAGGCGCTGCGAGTGCATTACAATTTGATAATATAATAATAATGTTATACCTACGTGAGCTGTGCGGCCTGCTGCAGCCTCGTCGTCGAGTTCACCAGTTGGCCGGCCTACGCTCTACATATTGTATGTTACGTTCCATGCACACACACGTACGCATGTACGGAGGATGTATTGGGCACACAGCCGATGAAAAATAGGCCGCCGCCGCGGTGGGTGTTGGGGAGGTCGCCCGGCGAAATGGGTCACGGTGTCGCCGGCAGAAACGGGGTCACCGAGGGTCGGTGGAGCTCCCCGGAACCGGATCACTGGGTCACCCGCCGGACGGGGAGGACGCTCCAGCGTCCGCGGCCGGTTTCGAGGCTGATGGGTGCGCGCGCAACCCTAGGCGGCGACGATTATCGATCCCTGCCGACGTGACCTTGTCCGACGACGACGTACACGCGCCGCCCGCACACTAACACCATGATATTACGGCGCTGCGTAGAGATTCCAAGGCGGATTTGTTGCGGACACAGCAGCGCGGACAAGACAATTAGTAATGCACATATAATAATACATCTGTCATCTGTCTATGCATTCTTCAGTATCATAATTCCGCCCGTAGACGCCTCGCTATAATAAATATATATTTTCAGTGTAACTGTATATGCTTCTGAAAAGGAGATAAACTGCACATTCTTTTCGTAACCTCTCGAAACTTTTACATATTTTCTATTTCAAGTAGCTCTGTACAAAAATATTTATTCTGCGTTGCGTGTTTACTGTGATTACCTAAGTATATATCGTTTATAATACGCTTAGGTTTTTCTTCTAACTTAGACGAAAATCATCATAATGCAATTGTATATATTATATGTGTGTGTGTGTGTGTGTGTATACGAAGATTATTAGTATAATAATTCTTAATCGACGTTCTCTGCGTGGTTTTACGTAATTGAGGTCGTTTTTTATAATTTTTTTTTCATTCATCGGTGATTTTTTGCTTCGGTTAGTTCGATACATTTACAATACCAATACACCGAGTATGGCAACACTAGTTGTCTGTATTGTTATTGTTTAATTCTCTGCCATAGGCCGATTATATGTAGGTACTTATATATACTTTATAAATGTATTCATAAGGGATCGGATTTGTACGCATTTGCATATTTTTAGTGGTTGATTGTACACTATATGCTAAATAGGCGCAAAATATGTTTCGCCGAGACGTGATTAAAAATACGAATTCCTTTGAGCATATTTGTGCATAATTCAACATTGTACAGTTTTTAGAACATATTTAAAAATTTTAAGGTCATATTTTGTTTATTTTATGGGCCATAAAGGCATATTATTACATAATATCTTATTACTAAAGTTAAAAACCATATAATTAAGATGAAGAAAAAATACCTATTTAATATAGGCTACCAATATTCTAGTAGAAGAAGCAAAAAAGATAAATTCGATGAATATTTCTACCTAATTATTATTTCTCTACCTAATTTTTTTCATTTTTACTTTAAATTGTAATTTGTTTTATCATTTGGAAGATTATGACTGCACAATAGTAAATAATAAATAAAAATCATTGTATAACGATGTACAACAAAATTCTTACTTTTTTAAATATGGTATCTACGAGCATAATATTTTACAGCATATTAGACCAATTCTTATGCATAAACTCATATTTTTAAATTTTTAGAGTATATTTCATGATTTTTTAGTGCACATAAAAACTAATAGTGCTGTATACCAAGTAGATTTACTTTTAAGATAACATACGAGCCTTCGTAATATTACATACAATAAAATATACTATAGTATATAATCGTTTTGAAAAAATTATTTTCTGTTGCGACCTGTTGAAGTCTAAATTATGTTTTAAAACAAGACACTCTGTAACATTATTTGTAGAAAATGTATAAAGCTTGACTGCTTGAGAAGACATTATATACCCGCATGTGTTTTATTCGTCTTACCATTGATTATAAATACTAGTCTTACTAACATATAGCACATTTTACGTTAAGAATACCTAATCAATTGTATTATGTTATTTTTAATATTAATATGAATGGACCAACCATTAAATTAAGCAAGTTATGAACGTTTTGAAATTTAAATATTTTCGTACGTTTTAAAATTCTCATAACATGCCTCAAAGTTAAAATATCAAAAAAATCTGTAAGAGATGCTCTATATAATATTGTTACCTTTAAATTCGATAGTAGGTCAATTCACAATAACATTAAAAATCACAGAGTACCAATAACGGATTGATCTTACACACAATTATTTGTTATGTTATGCGTTATATGCGGAGACTTATTACATAACGTGGTTTTAACGTCCTCATACTCGTAAATAGTAAATATATTGAAAAATACCATGACACGCGTCTGAGAGAGATGAACTGTGTGAAATCGAATTAAAAACATCAAACAAAACCAAAAATAAACGTTACTAACAACGGTAGTTTTCAATTAATTCTAAATCCATTTTGTCAGAATTATAATTTTAGCTTTAAGCTTTTAAAGTTATACTAGTAAGTGGTTCTGTACTTCCGTCGTCTACATTATATCTAATATAACGTCTTGACCTGATCAGTGACCATTATTCTACCACAACAATATCATTGGGTATAATATTATATTACAGTATAATCGTATATATATGTATCATCTGATGTACAGCAGCGGTCGCCAACTTTTTGGACCTCAGGGACTCCTAAATCCATAATTCCAAATTCTACGGACTACTATAAACTGTATAGATAATGTTTGTATTAGTTAGTTTATATAAGTTAAAGTTAAGTCTTAAAAATCAAAAATATCTCATGACCATAAATAGCGTAACTTTCCGATATTTTTTTTTTTTTTTGTTAAAAGTAAAAACTTGTGGAAAATATTCTATTAAAACGTTCAATGTTCGGCCGCAAAAAGAAAATTTCTATGAATTTCTAACAGAAAAATAGTTTGTACATTTTGATGAATTTTGTAAAAATTTGAACTTAGAATGCAAATAAAAAATAACTGTGCCTATGTATCTTAAATATTTTTGAACCACTATCAAAACAACTTATTAGAAACTTTACATCACAGTTTCAAGCTTTTTTATAGAGAGAAAAGTTGTTGGTGAAAATGTCAAGTGTCTGCGATTATTAGTTTTTGAGTTATACCAAAATAATAAAATCAATTTATTCAAATTTTGTTTTGATTTGCAATTTTCCTGAATTGTATTTACCACCTTTAAAATTTTTTAGCGGACCACCGTTTGGCGACCACTGATGTAAAATATAAGCATTAGACACGTAGGTCAGTTCAAAAAGTAAAATGTGATTTATAAATATTTTAGTACCAAAATGTTTTTTTTTTTTTTTTAATATTAGTCAATACTTATATTTTTGAATTAATATCCAATTAAACAATTTCAAAATACATACGAGATATCTAATTTTTATTTATATATTTCTGCAATTTTAAACATATACATATTTATGAATTAGTATAAGAATGTTTTCTATAACATAAATAGTATAGTTAACATGAAAAGTATAAGGCTAATTTTTGTAATTTATGATTTTCTTCGATTATTTGTTTCTTTGTGAGATAACTCAATGTCTACATCATAAATCAACGATTGCCACAATTATAATAATAATAATAGTAATAATTATAAATGTATTACCCAGAAGATAGTTTGAACGTGTTATAAATATAGTAATAATGTATAGCAAATAACACATACTTATTAAAATAATATTCAACAGTACATGTAGCAATATTTGTCAATTTCATAATAAAGAATCGTAAAGGAAATTATGAATGGAGGAAATAAAAGAAAAAATATATATTACATAAGATAAAGTAACAAAATGACAAATGTAGTACAAATAAGTACAAATAATTAGTATTTCGTGAAGTACTGCAGTAGTAGGAACGCTAAAGTTCCGATAAAAATAATTATTTCTATCGTTTACTTGATTAAATTTATGATTTAAAATTAATAAAATTCTATATTCACTTGAGTTGCTTGAACACATATTGAATTTTCATCAAAACTTAATCAAGTAAGAGTGTATAATCACTAATCCTGGATAACGTGCACAGTTTTTAAGCTTTTGAATATTCAAAACATTAATATTTAAATCACGTGCAAGTATAAAAAGCATTACGTTTAAGGCGTTTGCTAAATATTTTGGTGAATATTGAAACTTTAATCAAATTAAATACGAATAACATAACTATAGGGTCTTTGGATCCTTTACCCGATATATCGCTGTTATACATTTTGACGTAAATATCTTAAGATTTTAAGACTTCGAATTTGATATTATATAGACATGTCTTATACAATCTAATCTACTGAGATTATAGTGATCCAATAGTGTATTATTATTTTTGATTAAAGATGAATTTTTATAATTATCATAATTTATGAATGTAAGTAGTATTAAATCGTGACTGACATTACTGATATTATACTGACCATTGTCACACATTATAATTGTTTTTTTTATTATTGGAAGAAAAAAAGAGGCTTCAACATCTGTGGTTATTAGCATTGTTTACATGTTACAATGTGTGATTTACATTAATAATTAAATTTCGAAGGTTACAATAGTCTTAAAATATGTTTACATGATAGTCAAAGATTGTTTACAATGTTAATTTGTGTAAGGAAATTTAAAATTGTTATGGTGTTGTCCTCGTGGAGAGCTTCTTCTAAGTTATTGGGTATTGATAAGGCATTTCGGATGTTTTGAAGATCTGGGCAGTCTAGGATGATGTGTTGGATGGTTAGGACTTCTTGGCATTTATTACATATGGGTGGTGGATCTTTGCTGATTAAGAATGAATGAGTCAGAAAATAATGTCCAATCCTCACTCTGGTTAACAGTGACTTCTTGCTGTCTGTTTAAATTATGGAGATAGTGCCACTGTTTGGTGCATTTTTTGATTTTTTTAAATTTGTTTCAAGACAGAACGGAATCCCTATGTTTGTTTTATCGAAATGTTTTGTTGAAATAATTAAATGAAAGTATAAAATCCTGCGGTGAATAACTATCAATTAAAATGTATTTTTATGATATTTAATAAGACACGAGATGGGTGAGCAACTAAAAATCTATTACTTAATTTATCTGGATGCAAGATGTATAGATACAAATAAATATCGATTATAAATTCTGAGTTTTCAGCAAGGTAATACATTTCTACTGGCACGATGGTGGGGTTAACAATTGACAAATGACAAGTACCTAATTAATGTCAATAAATAATAGACTGATAGACCACGATTACAGTAAATAGAAACTATAATCGGTAAATTATTAGTTACATCATGTTATGCATGGCAATGAAAATATATAATAAAAATCGTACCATAGCATGATAAAAAAAAAGTTGAACATTAAAAACTGTGTTTACTTTCCTTACCAATTATTCCACTCAAAATAACCTTATAATACTAATTAATAGTCAGTAATTTATGTGCAATATTTCAAGTCCAATATATGTAGGCAAATAGTACATCGAAGGTTATATTATCGTAACTACAGTTTAGGTATCTACTGGTTTTACTTTTTCTTACACTTAAATTGTTTCCTGATTAATTTGTCAACTGCAATTTAACTACAAACTACTCGATGTATACAAATATAAGAATACCTATGTAATGCTTAACTTGTTAATATTAAATACACATTGTTGGTGAGAAACTATTAGGTAAATTAATCTATTTTATATTATTAATAATGCTATAAGTCTTAAATATATATTACAATAAAATTATGTAGGTATAGGCACACTGACGATATTGTTAAATGTGTGCAGATATATTATTTAACTAAGTTGAAGTGTATAAAACTATTTACTACTT
>PVMI01048739.1:0-12483 GCA_008528875.1 Aulacorthum solani
ATGTCTTTTCAGCGTCTATTTCCTATGATTTTGGCCCTGATGGAGGTCTTGTGACATATGCTTTCCCCGACGGACGCCAACCAGATATGCAAAACGACCTTTTGGCTTTGGGTTTCATCACGTCCAAGTCCAGTGGTGTGCTGTTCCGTGTAGAAAGTGGCACTTCTGGTGATTACCTACAGCTTGAAATGGTAACTTATACTCGTATTTATATTATTACTTAATAAGATTAAATTATTGAATAGTAAATTAATTACAAGATTATGAATATATTTTTTTAGTACATTTAGTTGTTTTACAATATTAAAAATAAAAATGTATTACAATTTAGCTATAAGTAAATATTCATATATTTTAATCTGTTTAAAAGTTTATTTTGAATTATTTTTTCCACCACCTTTAACATTAGAAAAGTCTATTAAAAAAACACAATTAAAGTTAATATGTGTGTTGTTTTTTTCAAAAAAATTATTTCACATGTTTAAAATATTCGATTTATAATTTATAAAATAATTTTATTGGAATCTACAGTTTTTTTTAACAACATTAAAAAAAATGTACTAGGTATATATTGTTTTCAAATTACCATAATACTCTATAATAGTATATAGCACCTATATATATGATTCTACTGGTTACATAACGATCAAATAATTATACTTAACACACTTTTTGGTTTGACTAAAACTATTAGATAAGCTATTCATTTATTTTTTTGATAAATACATTCCTGTTTTAATACTCATACTTGAAATGATTGAAAACTATTTTCAGATTTTTCAAATAAGAATTTAACTTTCTTCAACGTATGTTATGAGAAAGTTTTACCGTCTTTCAACTACCTGCTAAATTTTACTTTTTGTGACATACGCATTTATGCTCCAAACACCTTGTCAACTTTAATAATGGCAATTATTATGTGTGGATAAATTTATAAATTACGTTTATTGAACTTTTGAATGAATAATAAAATTCAAAAGTTTATAAGTAGTATTAAGTTTCATGGTGGGAAATTTAAACAGTTTTTTGATTAACAATGAAACGTATTGAACATTTAATTTGTATTATATATAAGTAAATTACGAATGTATAACTCTTACGGTATATATAGGTATAATTCTCATGACAATGCGTATTTTATTTTGATTTCATACCTAAACGTTTGATAAACTTTTTCAACAAGTTAGATTTGGTTTTATAAGTACCCATACTTATACAAGTACGTTTTATACTTCGTGTGCTAACATGTTTTTCTTTTACCCCAAAAAGGTAAATGGGCACATTGTAGCAATTTACAACGTCGGGACTAATGACCATCCTATCGGTGAAGCAAATGTCATAGTGAACGACAATTCCTATCATTTGGTCAGATTTGTAAGATCGGGGCCAAACTCGACTTTGCAGGTGGACGATAACAGTATGCAAACTCTGTACCCTTCAGGTGCGTATTGCAACTTTATATAAATTGGACAAGACAATATAATATACGGGAAACCCCCAACACTGTTTGCAGGACACCAACTCAGCGTTTTTAATAGGCAGTCAACAATTCAAGTTGGTGGTCGATGGAATAAAACTAAACAGCGTATTGAAGACGCGTTCGAAGGAGTTATGGTGGGGTTGGTCTTCAATGGCCTCAGGGTGTTTGACTTGACGGCCAACAGGGATCCAAGGACAACCAGCAAAGGAGATGCGCAACAGTTGTCATCAATTTTGGACAGGCTTAACGAACACTCTCTGCTGGATACCATGCAACAGGTTAATTAAACAATTTAAACATATAAATATTATAAATAAAGTAATCAGCTTCATAATAATCATTAGGTAACCATGTATTTGTAACCTTAATCATTTAACAATTTACTTTATAACATGACGAACTTAAATATTTAGACACCAGCATCAGGGGTAATGGACGACTTGGTATACTCTGGAGCAGGATCCGGTTGTAACCACGACGATGAAGACCAATGCACTGTAACATTTGATGTTGGTTCTGGTGAGTAATTATAATAATTTATTCGTGTGGAAAATAATTGGATTAGGGTTCAATAAATGCATGGATATAAATTTAATTTAATACAATTCCTATTTCCTTCACATTTTAAATTAATGCAACTTCGTATGTTACTTCTTATTATATTTTCGGTTGAAATTACAATAATTTAGTTTATATTTTTGAAACTCATAAAATATTATTTTAATCAATTTTGAAATATTTTCAACTAATTAAGAAATTGTTTTGTAATAAATAACTAATAACTAAAAATATTGATAAAATATTATAATATTTGTATTTTTTTTCCAATACAGGAGATGACTTGATTACACCCGTCTATGTACCTCCAACAGTTGTACCACCTCCATCATTAGTAACTGAAGTCCCTGGAGCGTGCGATGATGAAGAAACCGATTGTATTACGGGTTCTGGATTTGGCCCTACGTCTTCTACTGACGATTCAGCCACTACTATTAAAAGTATAAAACTTAAATATAATAACTGTTTATCACAATTTATTTGTTTATGAGAGTTAGGTAGGTAATCATTAGCAAGTGGAATATCAACTTGAGAAACCACCTATAGATGTAAAAACAAATTTAATTATAATTAAATATACGTTACTCATTCTATATTTAAATATCATAAAATAATATGTATATATATATTATAAATTATACTACACTTTCCGAGAAGAAAAAAATATTTTATTATTTACGACTCATACATCTGATATAAGATATGCATCACTAAATGATAAAACTAACTAGAACTTTTTATTTTTTATTTTTAACCTCTTACCTAAACTTATAACTTATAACGAAACTAAATCTAGCTGATCTATGTTGGTGGGCACCTATACTAATCGTAGATAATTTTATTTGAAACGTATTGCCACGAAAAGTGTAATATAGGGATACTTACCAAAGTCGCGGTCGCCGGTATAATAAAAAACAATAATGATATACTAAATAATAATCTAATGATACGGTTAATGGTGTAAAATAATACGTTGCACATGTAACAATCGTCATATCGTTTCGTTCAGGTTCACATCCAGTGGTGACGACGTTCAACGGCGCCACCAACTGGACGACGACGTCCGTCAACCGATCCGTTGGAGTGGAACAGCAGTCGGCAAACAAGACTGGTGCAGCGGCCACCGCAAGTACCACTGTTCCGACCACCAATCAAACGGAGCCGTATTGGTCGTCGGCAGCCACGACCACAGCGACTAAAACGGCCACGCACTCGAGAGTGCCCGGTATCGTGGTAATCGCGACCGCAACCGAGGTGACGAACACGAGCAGTTCGGCCGGCGTGTCGTCATCCGGCAGCAACGAAAAGTCAACCAACACAGGCACCGGAACTGTGGTCATCACCACAACCACTACCAGCACCTCGACGCACTCGACATTCTTCGACGGCGACCAGCATACAAACGTGAAAACGGGCGGTGGCTTGGGGGGCGGTGGTTACGAATACGGTGGTGGCAACCGTTACGGTGGCGGTTACGACGAACGCGACGGCGAGACGATGATGACCACGCCAAACGTGGTGTTCGGCGGCGATCATTTCCCGCCAGCCTCCAAACCTACGCCGCCCAAGCACCCCGAACCGCCGATCAACACGAAAGCGGCAGAGAGCACGGCGTTCGTAGTGCTCGTCACGGCCGCCACGCTCATCATCATCGTGCTCATCATACTGCTCGTGCTCAAGGTCAAATACAGGACCGATACGAACAGGTATTGCAATATTAAAACAAAAGAGTAACACATTACAATATTAAGTGGTAGATTATATTGGTTTAACTTTTATCGGACATAAATTATTCGAGTACTCAGCTGTATTGCTAAAAGTGTACCTATGAAGTGATTAGGAAAAGGGGGTGTGTGTAAGATAAGAGAGACGAGAGAACTTACGAGTTTCAGCGGAGGAGTATCCCAAGTTTAAAAACGTTCCACAACTCAATTGTTGGATTGGTGTTTTGCAAATAATGTTTGTTCTTAAATTATAGAAACATTTTAGATATCTGATCTCGTATCTGGATATATCTATATGAAACAATAAAAATAAATTTAGAGTACTTATACTTGTACATTAATTTAGTATGCATAACGGATGTGCTGAATTTTAAATTTAGCTCACAGACGTTTCACCGTTAGATGGGTGTTTGTTATTATTATCATGACGTTATTTACCTATTCTATTGGGCTTTGGCTATTCTGTACATCTTATTATTTCTATTATCAATATATTATTTATTATGAACTATTATTATTATTAATAATATGTTATATTAACTGAAGGTACAAGATCGAAATGCCCAAAGCTTACTGCGCGCCCGTCGACCAGGGCTCGGACAGGGGTGGCTTGTGTCATCAGCAGCAGCAGCAGCATCTTCATCACCAGCAGCAGGCCAACCTGTTGTCGCCGGGCAACTATCCGTCGTCGGCGCAGTCGTCGCCCACATACGCACACAACAACTTCAGGCCGCACAGTGGCGGAAGTGGCGTCGGCGGCATCGTCGGAGTGAGCAACAAGCCCAAGAAGAGACAGGACGTCAAGGAGTGGTACGTGTGAGGCGGCCAGGCGTACACGTGCCGTACGCTCACCGCCGTACCCATACGGCACCACTCGGAAAACAATAACGATAATAATACGCCCAAATATTATTATACCTACGACTTAGTATTGTGTATATAATTAGTGTACGGTAATGTGTTATCATTTGGGCACCTACTTTATATTATTATTATTATTATTATTATTATTATTGTGTAATTTGTAAATGTACATAATAGTAGGTATGTATCATAGAGGTATAGGTATAGCCGATGTAAATATTATCTTTCGACGTACGGAAACGGACCGTTTATGCATTGGTAACGATAACCGCAAGTGGTATATAATATTATGTGTACCATTTGCGACCATAATATTAAACCGCGCGCGCTTTACGCGTACCTACCGATGAACGTTCAAACCAGCCAACTAGTTTTGAACCATGTGATACTTAATTATATCGTTAAACGATTATTGTTTATGGAGTATGATAATATTGTATTTGTTATATTCACTACTTGCTATGTATGATATATAATGATATATGTATGCATATATCCTAATGAGTATTGTAATTTAAGCGAAACAATATCATCCGTCGACCACGTAAAAAATCGTTTGCAAGACTAAATTAAGATAGTGACTAGTCACTTACCAACGACGGGCTTGTGATTGGTTTTTAAATATTCAAAAAAATCTGCTTGGCCGTGCAAATGGATTATATTATACATATTATATTAATTAATATTAGACGCGTGTAATTTTTATTTGTAATTTGTATTGTACTTTTTTTCCACCCAATACTATTTGTGTCATTATTCTTCCATCCTCCACGGTGTACATATTAGGTACCCAGGTACCTACCAATCGGTTATATTTTATTAATATATTATTATGACAAGTGTTAGGATGTTTATGGCTTTAAAAACTCTACAAAAATTATTCAAACATGCCTAAATTATATCAAAGTATATTGGAACCTCTGGTAACGACCTACTCTTACAACATTAAAATATGGCATTATAAATTGCGTTATTCATTCAAAATATAATGCATACGCATTTTTAATAACTCACGTAATACCTACGCCATACACATTGAACGTTCATGTAACTATGTAAGTTCTACCACTTTAAAGCATACCTACCTATGGCCTATAATGGGCATTACCTACGGCTGTATGTAAGTGATTTTATGACTTATTGTAGTGAGTAATCTTCTTTGATATCTAAAATATAAAAAATTACATACAACGTATACAATTTTACAAAAAAAACCACCTATGATGTAAAAAAAACTTCTTAAATAAATAGTAAAAATGAATCTGCAACTAAAAATATGCAAGAGAAAATTCAATTCAACTATTTCTGTCATACCAAACCGATTTACAATTTAAACCGCAATGTGCACGACTAAGAGAAACAAATATTAAAAGTCATAAACATCCTAACATTAATTTATTACAACTTACGCGACGTGCTGAGAAAATTCCATTTTACTATTCAACTTTATGGATATTATATCAGTACAGCATTGATGTCTTATTAACATTTTTATATTTGCTGTTTTACTACTAGCATTAGGTAAACCGTATTATTATATAACATTGTTATATATGTAACTATGCATATTCTCCAATACAAATCAACAACTATTGATTTTGATTGATTTTTTTTCCATTTTACGTTTCAAGGATGAGACAATAATTGTAATCATTACTTTTATAGGTAGGTAGGTATTTGATAATAACTCAAAATAAAGCTTCCTTTACTACTACTTTTTTTTATTCTAAATCGTTGACCCTGGGGAGAACTATATGCTTTGATTTCTTGCCTGGCAGCCTTCATTTATTTACATAACGTCATAAATTGTTTACAATAATACCAAGTACCTAAAATTACAGTTACAGTTTTCAAAATTACAAATATTATTTTCACAATAATTTACAAGTAAAGACTGTATTCAGCACCCTGGCGTCAGTTTATCATCGATTCGAGTACTATGGCTGCCCGTGGTGATTTTTTTGCCACTGCTGTTTCTCATTTTCCTGGGTGCCCATTATTACCGTAATTTACTGCTCTACTGTATACCAATTCTCCCAGTTATTCAGCATAACAGATAAATCAATTCTGGCATAAAGTACTCGCTAACTACTACAACCACTAGGTACTACTAAAATTATAAAATATCATATAAATAGGTTAAATTAATATGAGTTGTGTTATTATTACTATATTATTCCTTTTTAATCTACAATAGCCAAATTGTAATAAAATATAATTTATTATAATCACTGTATTGTGGGTAACAGAAACTACAAATTCACAAAACCACGGTAATTATAGTACGAGTTCATATTTTTAAGGGCATTATCTATAATTTACTCTAAATATATATTATTATTATTATTAAATTTAAAACTTATAGAAACTACCTATTGTAAATTTGAAATTTTTTTTTGTCTTATTACCTACTTCTTTATATTATCTCATAATATTGTTTCTATATTATCGTGTTGGATTATAATATAGCAGGATTTCCAAAATTTGACCTTTATGAAATGTTTAGAGGTATAGAGTGTGTTAATATGTATTGAGTATATTGCATCTACGTCCAATAAAGTAATTTAATAGTTACCATCAATATTCAATATTTCTACTAGTTAGCCCATAGCTTAAAAATAAACAAACAGCATATGTTTTGAAACTTTCAAATTTTTTGTACACATTTGTAATAAATGTATTTTTTCGGAGATAACTTGTTCTTTTTAAAATTCTAGACGACTACCCATCCATATAGTTAATTAAAATTTAAAATAGACAGAAGACTAATGCAAAAGAATAGGTACAAATTTGAAATCATCGTGTAGTTATCTAAAAACTGAAATTATATATGACTGTGGTCTGTGACATGATAACTATCAAATAACAGATAGATAGGTACTAAAATCATAGGTGTTATAATTATATATATATATTATTAGTTATAAATTAACACGTACAAAAATGTAGCATAAATTAATTTGAGAGATGCTGAAACTTAAATTTTCAAATAGAGTAATATATAAATTGTCGTTATATATTATTTGTACTCAATTAGGTACCGACGTAAGTAGTTGAAAATATTGGCTTCAAAATTTAGAATTCCTCATGCATAAACTACCTCTATCTTAATCTTTACACTCGTTAATGAACAATCACATATCAATTGAAAATAATGATTATATCATATGTTTTATTTGACTCTTGTAATACCTACCAAACTAAGTAACCAGTTAAAATAATACCGGACTTACCTAACTACACAATTAATCAATATTGGAGTATATTTCAATGGCTAGTTTATAAACTTCCTAGAATAGAACAGAAAATATTGATTCTCATCCTTGAATTTAGCTATATAATGTATATTATAGTTGTAATTATTAATTATTATTGTTGTTATTATTATTATTGATTGCCAACTTTATAATATGTACGGAATCAATTGTGATTATATATAATATTACTAATTAACGGACTTGAAAATGACACAAACCAACTTTTTTCGTTGGTCTGTAACAAAGTCGTTTTCTCGTTCCATGCATAATGTATAAATATTAAGAATATAAGATAGTTAAAAAAAAAATGTAGATTATTCGTTATATAGTTAAATTTTTGTACAAAAAAAATTGTTAATCTTTGACGTGCTATAAATAATGTATCTACTTATTAATTGTTCTAATCAATACTATCATGTTATTTACGCGCAATAATAGTTTTGTTAGTTAACTTATTGTAGATAATTAACTAGATGGACAAATGTATTCATATATGTAAATACATTTAAAATGTAGTTCCCAAAATCTAAGCTCAAAATTGATCGCGAGCCGACAATTTTATTTTATATTTAGCTTAAGCAACTAATTTTCCTAGGTACCTGTTTGATATTGGTATTTTGATAGAATATAAATGGTGATAATAATTAAATTTAATACCTAGTAATATATTGTTATTTATCAATAATAAAATTAATTATAACAACATAAATGAGATCAAAAACAATTCGTACGTTTCATGCGGTTTTTATGAAGCATCGTCAATAGCATTAATTTTTCAATTTAATTTTACATAATATAATAATTGTTTAAATTATGTGTTTATAAGATACATTTAATTTCACATAAGTATTAACATTTTACCATCATAATCAACATACATTTGATTACTTAGTAAAAAAAAATGATGTTTTAATAAAACATTTATATCTATTGACAAAATGTGACTTTTTAGAATAATTAAATTCCATTCAAATATACTGTTATAATTTTGTATACTTTCTACCTACTTATATTATACATACGTATATGACTTATTTTTTATTCGAAATATCAAACCATTATTATTACCTTTTTGTATTTTAAAAAGATATCCATGTCAGATTTTTACACAAACATCAATTTAAGGGTTCAGAAATATCGTATTTGTGTTGAAATTATTATATAATCAATTAGATGTAAAACTTTCTATTTGGAATAATTATGTTTTTTTTTTATCAATAATTTATTTAAAACACTAAATTTTAACTCAAAGGAATTTTAACTATTATTTGGTGGTTTTATTGTATACATTAAAAAAACTAGAACTAATAATTTTGAACGATGAGTTACAATACGGTTTGCAAAATTTGAAACAATAATAAAAATTATCCGTGAACTACGATCTATTTAAATATTTTTAATATGTTTAATTGTGTTACATATATTATGCATACCTAATTGTCAATGGGTATATCTTCAAATAATGCGTGTCTTTTAAATAATTTTAATGATTAAAAGTGTTTAACTCGTTTTATTCTTCCAAATCATATCGTATTTGTAATTTTATAAATATTAAATAAAAAAAAATCAATAAAGCTTAAATTATCAGTGAATCAAATCTATTTCAATTGCTAGTTAATAAATAACAACTATCAAAAACATTATTATATGAATAATGAATATAGGGACAATTGCAAATTTGATAGGATATTTGATTTTATGAAAATTATTTTCTGCCAAATTAAATAAAGTTAGTTTCTTCAATATGTTTTTTAATAATATAATATTATGATTTTGTATGTCCATTACATTTAAGCTAGAACTTAATACCAAGTTCCCTTCCTACCCAAAAAAATAAATAAATAAAAATCCCCTTTTATTACCCTCTTTGTAACAATTTAAGGTCTGACATGCAAATTATCCATTAAATTAATCATCAATAATATATAAAATATTATCAATTCAACAGATATTTCCGGTTTGGTTTGGCCCCATCTAATATAGGAATGCACATTTATTAGTTCTTACGTTCCTGCTTTTAGGTAAATTCAAAATATCCAACTATCGGTCTACTTACATAAAACATGGGATTTAAAACCCTAATTAAAATGATATCTTGTAAAGTCATAACACTTTAAAAAATTCTAAAAACCAAACACCCCAAACCCATATCTATAAAACCAAAATGATTTTTTTTAATGCACCCGCTCGAATAATACATCCCGAGTGAACTCGAAACCCATTATAATTGTTATCATAAAAAATGTCATATGATATAATATGTTTTGTATGTATTTTTTACAGTTATAGTTAAATGTAAATGAATTAAATTAATAATAATATTTCAAAATTCTTATTAATAACGATGAACCAAATGTATTTATTTTTCAATTTTTAACATAATATCTGATATGTAATGCTGGACACATTAAAACTGTATGAACCCACCTTTGTTTTTTTATAGATTAATAAACACAATTCACACTTATTTGTAATTACCAACATCGATACAGGACATACCTACATATTATGCAATATCATATAAGACAATTTTGTTTATTTTGTACGTACCTAAATATATACTTTATATATACCTAAATATTTTATGTAGAAATCATATAACTTAAGTGCGAAATTGTATTAAATTCTGTAACATTATTTGAAATGTTATTTTTTTTAATATTAATATATTATTATATTCTATAATAATTTTAAGCTTAATTTGTATTTGGTGTGTGTAGTAATGGAACGAAAGCAATAAACAGCACATCTCTTGATTATTCATTATACAACTTTCAGTTACAAAACCATCACTAAGATCGTAAATTAAATAATTTAAAATATTAAATTTTATTTAAATATTCAATTTGATACAATATTACATTCAACCGTGAGATATGCTGAACTTGACTTTTTTCACCTATAAACTGTTAAAAATATGATTTATGTATTTATTAGAAAAATGCTTTTGTAATTTGTATGAATGATAAAATAACTGTATGATTTTTAAATGTTGACATCTATGTTGTTAAAAGTCTATACTAATAAAAATGTTGATTAGTTATCATAGACATGTGAAATACTTAATTAAATTATTGTACCTACAACAATTTCGAGGAAGCCATTGTTTAGTGAAGCAGTTCACTGCTTCAGGTTTTTTTAACTATAGTAATTAACTACCAGGCAAGGTAAGGTACCAGGCACTAGCCAAATGCTTTAGGAACACATATTGATTTGTGATTGTAGTTTATAGATGATCATTCAACAGAATTGTTAAAAGCTGCTTTAACAACATATGATCCTGATTTTAAAAAATTTACAAGCAAAGTAAACACAGAACAAATAAGAAAATAATTAATAATTAAAAATTATATCAAGAACACTATATTTTTGGTAATTTTTTTTTTTTATACATTGTAGTTAAATAAAATATTATATTTTTTCAAATACATAAATTCATATTAAAAATGTTACGATAAGATCTATCAAATGTCTATACCGTGAGCCTCAGTTTGGCCACCCCTGCTATATAGGTACAAAGCATTTACGCCTCATTCTATAGTGTACATGATACGTAAATATTGTATTTGTTACTTAGGCTGAACAGTTTAAACTCGGTATAGTTAAATACATTTTTTTTATTTCAATAATTGACTGTATGTCTGTTTATTATCAAATATTATTGTATAAGTCTATAGAGTTTAATATATTTTATAGGTATGTATACTGTGAAGTTAAAATGTACCTATAAGTTTATAACTAGGTAGGTACCTATATTATTGCGACAAAATGGCATCAGCTTTAATCATTGATTTTTTTTTAGATGATTAATGTAATTATATAACCTATTGCCTACAACGAAATAAGTAATAGAAAAATCTGAGGCCCCTAAATAAATTCCAACCATTGAGCCCAGGGGCTACGCCCTCCTGGACCCCCCTTAGTCCGGGCTTGCGGTCATCTATTTTGGTACAATGGTACAATCCCTGATACTCGAAACGACGCAAATCGTAAAAACTAACACTACCATCAATTGCGCAGTATGATTTGACATCAAACACAGAACAATAGTTGTTTGGATTGTGGAACGAGAAATTCGGTGTAGGTTGTTTGAAATTTCGTACGTTCACGCTAATTATTAAATGTTGTAATAATGAACACTATTTTTATTTTTATTTAAGAGTATAATTGTATTATTATTTCGATGCCGACAGCTTATTGCAGCGGTCGGCGGTATACTGAACCATTTACAGAAATCTGCCGTAGCACATGTCATATTATTTTATCTATAATATAATACATCTAATCTTATCGGTGTTTCGAACAATAGTGCTTACTTCATTATTTGCACCAATCCATGTTTTTGGTCTATATGTTTACCCTTACAACGTATATTTGGTTGTTATCTCCTCAGTTCAAGTGGTATTTCTGAAGAGGTATAGAACCAACTATTTTAAAGTCCGATAATTTTGATCTGATTACTGTTGAGTTTAATAATTTTACTAAATCTAAACTTATTGACTATTGAGTTAATAATAGGTATAGGTATTGATATATTTTGTGTATTCAAGTAATATGACTTACATTTTATAAAACAGGCTTTTATGAAACATTTTTCGAC
>PVMI01048753.1:0-10971 GCA_008528875.1 Aulacorthum solani
CCCCCCCCCCCCCCCCGCTAAACATAGCTATGTATTTTTAAATTTTTAGATTTTTCAATTAAAATGCTAAATATAGTATTATCATAGACAAAGTTACAAAAAAATTAACAATATAATATCATTTATATTTCAAAAATACTTAAAGGTATAGGAATTTGTAAGTTAGCTACATAGAAAACAAGGAAGTAAGCATCGATGAGTAGTTTTCTAATCTAGTTACTTAATATGAACTTCTATCAAATTATTATAAACATAAAATAATTACTGAAAAGAAGCGTTATGGTTATGGTTATTTTAATCACCCTATTACATACTCTTTGAAGTTCACAAAATAGTTTTTCTATTTTGAATTATTAAAATAGTGTTTTACTTGGGTATACTTTATATAAATAGTTAGTATAATATTGAGAAAACTTGTCCACTATAATATATGAATGAAAAGTTACTTGACTGAATCTTAAGTCTAAAATACTCATTTTATGAATGATATAAATTAAAATTAAATACTCAATAAAGAAGCAAATAGATACTTAATTTGTATGACAGTGCTATATACGCGTATAACCTATAATACCTTCTCAGGAATACAAATAAATTACTTGTTAGTATACCTATTCCATATTTTTTTTCACACTGTCTATGACTGTATGTGCCTACACCTAATAAATTAGAGAAGTCAATCAGACATTAGTGGTGAACAATACAAGCTTACTGTCTACAATGTATGTAAACGGTGAAAACGGAACAACACAATATACCTAATAATACTATGGATATTTATACAGTCACACAATGTGGCACATTGAATGCGTTATTTACACAATTATTTTAATTATTATTATATTTTTGTGAGATTTTTATGACCAAACAATAAACACTCTTAGTTCGAAAACTAAAAACGTAATTTTCATAACTAGGCATATAAAATTATCAGCATACCGCGTTTTCAACATTCAAGTGTTCTTTATTAATTCTAATTCAATAGTCAACTCAACTATATTATGGACGTCAAAAAGACAATAAGATAACAAACATTGACTTAATGTCGAAAATCGTATGACATCAGTACCTACTCGACTTCTATGGTGTTATGTAATACGTAGATATATTATCTAAATAATACGTTTTTTAATGAAATAGGTGGTATCAAATTATCATAATATATTATACAGTTATAAGCTCATACAGGATAATTAAATAGACTCCTACGTTTGGATTAAATATAATCGTCTAATTCTTTTTTTGTGAACCTACTTAATCTCGTACGACTCGTAGTCAACTATATCCCAAAAGTGTTATTGAATACAGATAAACAATTAATAAATAATGCAACTTATTATTAATATTTTGATAGTACAGTACGTCAGTACTTAAACTATAGAGTTAGGTGCAGTCATACAGATATAATGTAAAAATATGTGAAACAATAATATTAATACTGAACCTCTTTTAATAAACATTGTTTCAAGTGCCTAACCGGCTATTTATCTTATTCAAGTGGAATGTTATGCAAAACTAACTAAAATAATCTTAAGAGATAGTAAGTAATTACTAAAGAAGAAAACGAAGTCTGATAATTAATAGAGTTTCAGGGGTTTTATGGCGTAGGTACAATAACTGAAAATCAGTCCCATTAGGTTAGTATTCAAAAAGGTTTTACTTGGATTTTACAAACTTACAGTGTATAAATTGTACTTATTTTATACACACAAGAATGCCATATAATGCGAACATACGTAAATACAATACCATTTGTATTATGATCGTTTATTATATAATGAAGGCATATTATGTATGAATAATAACTGTCAGTATATTCTTACGAGGCACCTGCGCCTTAATAATATATTATAAAGTTGACACCTGACGATGCGCGTTTTACCATTTGATGTTCCGCCAGACGCGTGATGCCGTGATCATCGGAAAACGGCTGACTAACCGGAAATCGGAAATGAGCAAGACTCCCAAATATAATCGTTTCGTCGCATTACGCGCACATGCTTCTATAATTCTGTTCTAGTTCTACACACTATATTCACCATAGCTATTATTAAAATAAATTCATACAGCTCCTATAAAGTCCTAAATACTTCAGTTAAATACGCACTCTCTAACACTCCTTATCGACCTAATTCTAACAGATCAACAATCGGTAGTTTCCAAAATAGGCCATCATCCCCTGTCAGTTCATGTCCAATATTAGCAACTGTTCTCTTGACCATAAGAAATTAATGCAGAGAGTGACTGTTAAGGTAGGGTGACCATTTGAAGAAAATAAAAAACGGGATAGTTGCATTCTATAGTTGAATTTTGTCCCTTCCGCCTGAAAATTACCATATAGGCGCCCTTGACACTGTCGTGATTTTCCATGTAAACATGGAAAACTATGTGGTTAACAAGTTATCACAATATATCAAAGTAAAGGTAGGTAACCTTATAGTCAAAAATATTTAACTATTTCTCCCTGTGATTAAATGGTAATCGTTTTATCTAAGCAACTATTTATTTAATTTGGTGAATAACGAGAAAATTCTGAACACGAACCACGTGGTTACGATATTGATAGGTACCTAGTGGAATACCCACTGGAATAGTACTGTCACAATTAACTCTCTTTTTCGGGAACTTCGAAGTACCTACACCCACATTATACGAACGTTGTTTTAGAACTTACTGTAATTGCACATAATGTACAGTGTCTCGTGTGTGTACCTATATATGTACAGGAATGTAAAATCCATGTAAAATCTTAGTAAAATAGTCACGTTATAATTTGCGTCCAACGATTTTTAATGGTTTTTTGCGCACATGCGCGTCCGGGGAAAGTTGCACCGAAAGCTGTCCAGCTCACGACTCGGATGGGAAGAAAATGTTACTGCCCTCTGTGACTTTGCGAACAACTTTTAAGGTCACCGCTTGCGTCTTATAACTTTACAATATAGTCATGAATTCTAATACAATATGAACTATAAGACGAAACCAAACATCATAACATAAGTACCTAATAATTTGAATTAACCATCTTCTATATCGTGTACATTGTCGATATTATTATATACATGTATGCTGTATAGGTATGTCAATAAAATTAAAGTGCTAGTTGTTGTTATTAATAATATACGCCCGATATGTCACCTAACACCCACACAATTCATACAAATCGATTCAAACCATACCCAATTATTCCGTTGTCGGCTACGCTAATATAGTATAGGTAATAACTGAAGATCCAGTTTAGAGTAGGAGTGGTGTAGTATTAACCTCTTAACGTAGGTATATAAAAAATACTTTTCAATGACTTATACATTTATATCACTGCATTTATCTCTTAATCGTTGTCTAGGATATTATATAATGTACCCATTTAGGTAATCAATGAAAACAATTTCGATCACTTCATAATCCAGATATTCATATAAAGTCATAGTGTAACAAGTAATATCTATGTATTCCTGGATTAGTGCTTAATTTTATTCTTTCTTATTTATATAGAGCATTAATTTACAAAAAGATTTTAAACGTTGTACTATAAATGTATTATAATACAGTAGGTAGGTAGGTTATTATATTATAACATAATATTTAATATTTACATTATCATGGCTATAAATAACTAGGTACCTATAATAATTAATAACAAATATTGAATAACTGATTAACTATACTTAATTGTGTCAGTATCTAGTTATTATTTATTATTTATTACTTTATTTACAAACGTAAACTAAGGTCTATTTTTAATAATTCTTAAAGTACATTTATAGTACAACTGGTCTATAATAATTTAGTAGAATAACAATTATAACCCCGCCAGAGAGGTGTTGACCCTAGAACACCAAAAACCCGGAGAACTCTTTTTAGGGGCCCCAAACTTAATAAATACAAATGCCTTGAAAAACAAATTCTAATATAATATACAATCAACTTTAAATTATTTTTTTATTTTATTATTACAAAATTGATATACCCAGGTACCTATATACATAAGTTAGTACGACAAAAATGTTTTTTCTTGGAAAAATTCATATGTAATATAGGTGTAATAAGATTAAGTGCACAGTATTCAGAGTAAGAGAGAATAGTACAATTAAATAAATTTTATTCACCCAGTATTTAAAAAAAATCATTTGAAGCATTTGCTATTATTTTAATCAGTTTTTGAATGTCACATGTCTTTTTCTACAGGCGTTGACATTTATGATTTTAGGAATTCTTGTAAAAATAGATAGACTTTATAAAAATATTCAAATACAAATATATAAATATCTATTTTAAAAAGTATTTGCTGAGTACAAATACGGATACTTAAAAAAGTATTAGGATACCTATTTTCAAATACTTTTAAAAGTTATACATAATATGTGTGTACCTTATAAATCAATCGAAGGGTTTTTTTTTAGCATTTTTATGTTAATTTAATTGAAAATTGAAAATGTATGAACTAAAAAGAATAAGGTTTTGAAAATTTGTATTTCATTTTAAAAAGGTACAGTCACACTTACACACTACAGATACTTTTAGAAAATATTTGAAATACTTTGTTGAAGTACCTACTTATAGTCAAAAGTATTTAAAATACATTGAGTAAGTAATTAAAAAGTATTTGAATACTTTTACTCGGGTACTTTACGAGACTGGTTTTAGATGACATTGGTGTTTGTTGAACGAAATTTGTTTTTTAATACATTTAAGTTTAAAAAATACTCGTTTACAAGAGGCCTATGTTAACAATAATTAAAATGCAATAAAGAACAAATAAATTTGATTAGTATAAATATGCACATTTCAGTTTCCATCATAAATTTACCCACTTACATAAATAACAAATGATTACAATATTGTGTTATTATTTTGTTACAGTCTGTAATAATCAACTTAATGTCTAAGGAATACTATTTAATATTTGTATTTGATCTTTGACTAAAATATAGTAAATAGGTATACAAGCACAAAAGATAGTCAGTATATAGTTATATGATGATGATGTTTTATACATTTCACCCTCTCACCCTCCATAACAAAGACACGATTATAGGTCCCACTGTCCCAGTCATGTTAACAGCCATTACCAGGCATCACTTATCTTATAGATATAATTCAAAATTACAAAATACCATTGATATTTGCAGCAAATTGTTTAAATTATTGTTGTAAACTCTCCAACAACCGGACATAATCCATGACGTACACAGAAATTTCCAAAAGGGTAGGTATGTAGTGTACCTATCTATACCAGTGAACACAATTATCGATTCTGGTTGTATGCATTAGTTTATTATTAACATCCACGTATTTTCAGTTCAATTAGAAATACTAATTAGTAATTAAAAAACATTTATTTGTTGAATGACTATAAATACCACGAAATATCCACTCGAACAACCTTTTTTTACGTTGAATAAATAAACTTTCATACATTTCTACAATCAATAATAAATTATATTATATTATGCTATTAAATATAATATAATATAATTCATAGTTGTTTGCAGTGTTTTATTTAGTGTAAAACAAAAATAAGTAAATGAAAAAAAAACAAGAAAAAATGGGAGGGTTATAATTATTTTGAGTGTTTAAGATCAAAACCAAATTTAGTACCTACCTACATAATGAAATATCAATTATTTTCTGGTTTATTATAATATTATACAGTAATGACTGGAGTAATGACCCTATACGGAGAAAATCCATTTCAATTTTTAACAAATCTCTTGCTGAGTATCATTATCCCTTCACGCGGGTGTGTTAGAGTGAGTACCCTATTAGCACACAACTTCCATATATTTTTCCCTTGATGTAACACAATATGTATTCGGTCAAGTAGTGCTATTTTTTCTATAGACTTGTCCGTGTAAACTGTTAATATTTTTAACTCATTTTTTCTTCATATTCCCGGTCTCTAAATAAAATAATTGTTATTACCCATTACTTATTAGTTAAAAACTATTTTTTTAAATAGGACATAACTACTTACATCAATAATACCATAGTGGTGGAAAGAAAAATATGTATTAAATTGCCAATCTATACTTATATAGCTCTATTATTGAGAGGTGCACTATCGCCACACCTAGGCACCTTTTATCTATACCTCCAATAGCACAAGACGTATTCGCAAAAAACAATCTGCCCAGAATCTCAAATATTAGTTTAATAATATTTATTGCAGACTTCAGTAATGCAGTTTATTATAATTCGATACATATATTTTGTGTAGAACATAAACATCTTATTGATGTGTGTAATACCTAAGTTTTGTACTGCAGACAATTATGTGGTCATTTTATTAAAACATTCACATTTTATAATTACCAATTATTATTTTCAAAGAAATGTTTGTTCATGATTGTGTTTAATTAAGTATTTTTTTTATTGTGTTTAAAAATATAAAATAAATTCAAAATAGGTAATTATAAAATTAATAATATCCAGGTAATTGGATAAATTATAAATAATAAACTTGACAATTGACATAATCAAAGACAATAAAAATGTTCGAGGTCATCAATCATCATTATTATAGAACAAAATTCTAGTTCTATTATAATAACAAACAGCAGTAAATTCATAAAATAAGTTATCATTATAATATTATGTTTAACCTGAATATTTATAATATTATATATAACATATTATACTTATTCTTATAGGTAGGTGGATGAAATAAAATATATTATTAACTTCTCATTTAGTTTTCAGCCTCTCAGCCTTTTAAACACTTAAAATTTCATAAAATAGAAAAACATTTTCAAACTGTCATAAATTCATAAATTTAAAGCATAAAAATGGTTATCGTATTAGTTTAAAATTACAGCATGATTGTATTTATAAAATACTGAAATAATTAACGGCAAAAAATTCTAGTCTGCTCATAATTATTATTTTCTAACTAAACTACGACAAAATATCATAAATTATATTGGCATACAATAATTTTTCATTAAAAATCTTTTCCTAATATTTTTTAATATGTAGTTTTTACAGTTTTTAACTATTAGTATTTATTAAATTCTAAAAATTAACTTTGTTAAACTTTTTAAACTATTTGTGTCAATTTAGTATATCTATAATCTATAGGTACTATATAAATATATACAACCTACAAAGCTTTTTAGACAGTTATACAACTGTCAAAAATATAAAATTTCACTCCAAAATTGCAAAATGTTTATCCAAAAAAAAGACACATGACCAAACCAATATAGGTTCCTATATAATTAATCATATTGTATTTTATTATTTTAGTTAGTAATTACTAGGTGGGTGGTGTTTAATGCCCATAATATAGATGTACTACTGTACGTAGTAAATTCTGTAAATTAATACTATTAGTTGTAATTTATGCTTACAAATTATCAATGTAACTAGTATCAGCTAATAAGGGTGGAAATATTTAAAATCATCAAATTTATCAATTTTTATCAATTATTATTGATCCACAAATAATAACTTAGGTATATTAATATTATTTATAAGCATAGGGGGTAGGTGGAACAGAAAGTTGATAGGTATTGTTATTTGTTACACACAATACTTCTATAAACTATAAAGTATAAATAACCATAATCTAAAAGCATAAATAGTTATTAACTTTTTTATATATTTTATATGATTGCATATACAGCCACACAAGTTTTATCTAATATATAATAATATAAGTGTACCTATACACAAACATTAAAAATATACATTCAAATATGCAAAACCTAAACATCTGTGTACTTTTTCAAGCATTTTATTTGTACCTAATACCTATACTGCTACCTAGCTATTTCTATTATACTACATGCTGGAATGTTATAAAATTAAAACAAAACAATACTGAATACCAAACTAAAGATTAATTGACTAAAGAAAACGATTTATCCGCAACTTATCGCTGTGCCTTATCAATCATTAACACTTAAATATTACAAAAAACATCCAAACAGAAAAAATATGATTTCTTATAAAGCCAAGTAATCAATGTGTTACATTTTATTTATTTAATGGATTACCATTAACAACAAAAAATATATTTTAATCTAAGCAATTATAACGAAGTAGGCTAGCAATAAAAAGCATACAAATTAAATAGAGTCACTGTAAAACATTCTCACCCCTCCAAAAGTTAGAAAAGGTTATACTTTTTACATATTTTTTAGACGATAGTTTAGGAATTAATTTTTTTCTTTTCATTTTTTCATGCGTATTAATCCTAAAATAAAATATGTTGATATATTATTTTGTCATAATAGTACAATTGTACAATTGTAAATTCTTAAGCAAACAATTATTTTTCCAATTAAATAAATAGGTACAATTTTTATCGTAAAATAACAGTTAAAAGGTTTTTGTGATATATTTTATGCTGTTATTTATTTTATATTTAAACTATAATATATATGTACGTAGTATAAGCTAGCTTATACATAATGGTCAGCGATTACACGTTTTTTTGTACATTGTACATTGATATTTTTCTTACGCATATATTGTGTCTATTTTACCTATACTATAAGTTATACTTATAGGTAGATCGTAGGTAGTCAATGAGTAAAATAATATTGAAAAAAAATAATTAAACGATTGTGAACAGTGAATTTTATGACAATAATAAAACGAATTAGTAGAAATAAGCAATATAGACGTTTTTCATTTAATAGTTAACACTTATAATCTCAAACTAAATCTACTATCTATTACGTTTTAAAAAATATTTTTTCTATAATTTATAGATCACATTACAAAACAAACAAATTATAGTTTTACAATTTGTATTGACGTATTGATCTTTCTTTTTAAATTTTGATTCTCACATTTTTGAATGACAAGGATTTCGGTTGATAAAAATCGAATTTTAAACGAGTATAATAGTATTATAGATGATTAGTTAAGTCATTAAAGTAGGTAATTAAAGTTTAGATAAGCGAAGGGGGTGGTACAAGGGTACTCGTACTCTACAAAATGTTGGTCTACCACTGAGTTCATCTAAACATTAAATAGTTCTTAAAATGACTACAGTAAAAAGTTGTAAAAAAATGTCTTTCATTCAAAAAATTTGTTTTGTAATAAATTCAAATTATGTAAAAAAATATTTTCAAAAACATAACTTAATTATTTTTGAGACATAATGACTAATGAGTGTTAACTGTTTAATACAATTACAAAAAAAAACCCCAGATAAGTTCAACCTCTACAATTTTTGTTTTTAATAAGATACAGTGTTGTATATTATCAGTTTTAACTAGTATAGATTAAAATATATTTTATAGGTAGGGACTTAATCAATTTTGCATATTCAGTTGTTCTCATACTGTTACACCCAACTGCATTGTGTATACGGATCATACTACCATGGTAATTTAATATTTGTTTGTAAGTACTTGTAGTTATTGAAAGTAGTGTCATTGGACACTCCCTTCCCTCAAGTTTTTCATGTCCTGTAATATCCATATCATCATATTTACTTATTATATAAATTGTTGTATGTAAAGTGTAACCTCTGGGTTACTTCTTTTATCATGCGATTCATGTCATTTTTATTCTATATTATTCTAGCTCATATTCTTATTGTAAAAAAATTAATTTACAGATTGTATATATACTAATAAAAAACAAAAAAAAAATAAAATATTTTATTAATGTAATAGTATTGTATTAATTATGTGTGACTTATTGTTGGAATATGTAACGATATTATTATAATTAAATAATCGACTACAATTACGTTTTCAGTGCTTCGGTTTTATTTAATATATTAACCGATATCATCAGATAGGTAAATAATATTAGGTATACAAAGACATAAGAGAATCATCATTTAATTCAAATACGGTTGAAAAAGGCGCGCTTCTGTTATCACTACTGTTGTTACCACTACTGTTGTTACTCTGATACGATCAGACTCCATCATTGCAAACACATTATTTACGAGTCCGATTCCCATGGCCCGCCTGTAGTCTGTTGTCTGTAACAGTATACGTTATCTGCTCCTTGTGCTGTTGTAGTATAGGCCGTAGTTTTTGTTTTTGATTTAGGATTGATTCTAGAATATTTAATTCCAAACAAAGTTTGGTAAGTTTGTTCTTTAGTTGTGTTTATCATTAACCGAATATTTTTATTTCTGAACTTGTTCATGTTTAGACATTTTGTTTTTTAGACATGGAAAGTAAAGTGTGTAAAGTTATTAACTCTAAGAGAATTCACAGTGACGACGATGACGACAATATAAATTCAAAACAAACAAGAAGACACACTAGTCGGGATCGTCAGCCAACGAAAGATAAATATGACAAGGGTGGTAGTCGTAATTATGAAGATTTAAAAGTCGGTGATCCATACTACTCCGGCGGTACTGCTACTACTGATAACCGTAAAGGTGAAGATCGGTATAAGGATGAATCTAGACATAGGCGACGTCATAGGAGTAGAGATCGTCATGAAAAAGAAAACAGATCTAGAAATTCAGACAGCAAAAAAGAAGAAAAAATCGGGGCTCCATACTATTCTGGTGGAATAGCAGGGATTGATGAACGCGAGAGCGGTGAAGAAACAAGCAGTGATGAAGATGATAAAATTGGACAACGGTACTATTCCACAGAAACTGATACTCAAAGAAAGAATAGTGAAAGCTATTGGAACAAATATGCAAATAAAGATAAAAAGCAAAATGTATGTGTATATAATTAACATAATAATAATTGTGATGTATATGAATTATATTTTTTTTTCATAGAGCGACATAAACGATGTACCATTACATCAGAAAAAAACCGTGGAACTACTTACTTCTAAAACTGGAGGTGCATATATCCCACCAGCAAAATTGAGAATGATGCAAGAAAGTATCACCGATAAATCAAGGTGCTTGTTTAAATTAATTTAATTTTTCTATTTTAAATAATTATAAGAAATACACATTAGTTACCTATAGATATATATTTTATAAAAGGGTTGTCATGCATTAGACCAGTATTTCTCAATTGCTAT
>PVMI01048775.1:4762-19836 GCA_008528875.1 Aulacorthum solani
TTTTTTTTTATTTAAACAAAAATTTAAAAAAAATATAGTTAAATGACACTTAACCTCTTCATTTTATAAATTTGAGACCCCTTTTGTTACAATATAAAAATATATTACAATAAATAATAACATAACAGCTAAATGCTCATTGATACAATAAAACATCTTGATCAATAATGAGTTACAAAATATTTTATGGTATCCGTGAATTTAAATAATTTGAAAGAAATAATTAAGTTAAAAATATATATATATTTAAAAAAACTTTAATCAATGCTTAAATTTTTAAAAGAATGTATGTTGTCCTTGTCATCTTCACCGACTGTTGTGTCTACTTCATCTTTTACACTACCATTTCTAAATTTTTCTTCATCCAAAAAGTAATCGCGATTATCCAATAACTTTTGTTTTAAGATTTCTATAATTATAAAACAATATTTGTCAACAAAAATGTTCCAAAATATTTATGCAAACTTGAATTTACCATTGGTTTCGCTCATAATTGGTGCAAGACCACCATAGTCCTTAGGCACAACTGTTTGTGGCAATGTTTTTATAAATTCACTAGTCTTCGAAACTGATTTTATTATAACCTGCAACAAAAATGATAAAATCAAATGATTTTATTGACCTACAAAATTATTGTATAGTAGTTAAGGTGTATATTTTACTTTATTTATTAATGAAGAGCTCATGAACGGTTTCATCGTTGAAAATACTCTTTCAGTTCCCGAGGTGACGTTGAGAATGTAAATTTTATCGATCACAAAAGATGTACCTTCCTAAAATATATATGTATAAATAATATATGTATACATTTTAAAAGTATGCGTTAGTGTCTGGTAGTGTGCTTAAAAAAAAATCAGTCGAATTTTACCTGAACGTATAACATTAAATGTCTTGCGTTTGATAGGGAGTAACGTAATGCGTGACTTAAGCTAAAATGATTCGAATCCAGTACCATTCTGTACCCCGACTTAGTGCCATATTCAACTTGGTCGAGTTCAATTGCCATAAAAGTTAGTTTTGACGCCACAGTTGGATAATATTGTGATGCATCCACGATTTTTAACTGTGACCATATATAACTGTAGCAATTTTCTTCGTCCGGAATTATGTTTATATTACTGAACAAACTCATTTTGATTATTATTCGTATAAATTACAAAAATAAAACAATCCACTTAAGACAAGTATATTTATGCATGCTTACACAACATCCAATTGTTTTTGATTGAAAGGATGTGCAGGATCTCTTGCTGAAAAGAAGGGAGTGCACTTCTTAGCCCTTAAATTATAGCACTGACGTATTACCTTTTTTGTATATTCTTTATCGTAATTACATGCGTGCAAAAACATAATGATCTGAAGATCTGTAGAAAATAATAGTATGTTAATTTTTTAATTTACGTAATTATATAAAATATTAAGAAATCTAATGTCTGTTTTAATGGATAAGAGCAAAATAATATGTATAGGTATAGTAGGTTAAGCACAATATTTACCAATTTATTTATGTTTTCTGGACCATAAATATATATCTAATGAATATTCACAGAAAATAAGTTTGCAATAACAGTGCAAAAGTTTTTAGTTTTATATTATTGAAAATTTGAACTAATATTCAAAAAAGAAATCGCTGATTAAATCGAAACTGTACATAAATATAAGTACGTGTCATAAATAGTATTTACTAAAATTACAAAATAAGTTATAGTTGTTTAAAATGTCCTTTGAAATATTTAGTGGTGTACATTATGGTAAATTGTACGTGTTAAAATGTTATTATATCAATTTTGTCATAATATTATGATATAGAAAAATGTGTTTTACATAAAAAAATATTCATGAGTGCTATAAAATATTAATTATCTTATTGCATAGAAAATTAAAAGACTTTTCATGTACGCTATGTATGATTTTTTTCTCACCTAAAGTTTATTGTTAAAAAAATCGTTGTTGACCTTAACCTAATAGTAAAAAATCGATTTTTTTTTATAGATTTGTTCCATGAATTTTTGATGATTTATTGCGACTTTTCTTAAAAAAACTTGTTTAAAATATAAGTTAAAAATAATTTTAATACATTAAAAACGGTTTATATTCATATTATACTTAAATTGAATAAGATATCAAACACTCACCGACCAATTTCCCATATAAATGTATATTTTCGTCACTCCATTTTAGAAGCTCTTCTACATCTGTGGCAGATAGTTGTGGATTTTTTTCATACTCTTGTTGAGCAGTAACTTTATAATATTTTTCTAAAGTTTCCATTATTATTTAAAAAAAAATTAAAATATTGCGGATTTTTTTAATAAAAATTTTAAGTATACAACGCACAAGTTAAACTAAATATTAAATTATTTGATTAATATTACTTATATGTACATCATATTAGAGAGTGGCTGTTCACCGTTCGACCTCGTTTGTATGACTACCTCTGGAAGTCAACTCTACGTGTCTTCTATACTACATTGTCCTTGAATAAAACTGGTCTTGCGTACCTCGTGCTCTGACGTAAATGATTTGTTTTTAAATTTTAAAAATTTAACGATTTGAATAAATTGATAATACATCGTGGTTTTTGATGATTATTTACCATCGTAAAAAAAAATAATTACTCTTAATAAGCCATCAGTTTTAGAATTCTGTATTTAATTTCGCTAGCTTATACCATATTATTAGTATCTTACATTTTTATGATTGTTCAAAATAAATTAATTGAATTACATCTCTAAAACGTTAAGTGATCTTATATTAGATTATACGAAATGTACATGTAGTCCCATTTATTTTGGATTTTCACAATTTGCTATCAATAATTGTTGGACCAGGAATTCGCTATAAATGCGTATTACCTAGTGATAAATATAATATCACATACGTCATGTAATATTTATATGACGCACTGTTGACCAATGAAGTTTTTAATGTGGTCATATCAAGCAAATTTTTTTGTTTAACTATTATTTATAATAACAATAATATGAGCAATTATTAACATAAAATTAGATTTGACGAAACGTATAGTAACTTATTAACTATAACAAATCACCGCAGTTATCGTGTATAACCTTGTTGGTGATGTAGCCAATTATTGAATTCTTAATAGAGACTAGTTTCATTTGGAAGGAAAACTACTGCAATCCTGTATTATTTGGTTAAAACTCGTATCGTTGAAAGTTATCGAATTTTTTGTATCAACGCACTATTTGTTTTCTCTCTCACTGGCCCACGCGCAAGCAAATTTGCGTTCATCAACACCAATATTGTTTCGTGTTGTTAGCTGTTATACGACAATGAATCGCCCTATTATTATTATTATTATTATCAAACTTAAATGTTAAGTACATTATATGTGTTTGTTTTGTACTTTTACTTTTTAATGATATTTCAATTTTTCCTAAAATTACCTTTGAGCGTCTTTAAATTGTGATTTTTACTTACTCGCTGTCTGCATAAAAATTAAAATTTCATAAAAAAACCAAGGTACAAACACAGATAATGTTCTTAACTTTAAGTCTAACTATAGGAAAATTATCTGTGGATAATATTATAACGTTAATTACACTCGATTGGTATTTTCTTTTACTGAATACAAATTTTTTATGATACGCATTGGCCAGAAAGAGAAAACAAATGGTACGCTGACATCCTCTTAACTGTGAAGTATGTTATAGGAATAATTCAAAAGTTGAAACTGACTATAAACAAATTATTAATTTATATTTAAGTTTGGTTTTTTAGTGGTATGGTTATACTATATGTTAATTAATGATATACTTAGCAGGTCGTGTATATGGGTGACAATTTCGTTATAAGCCAGTGTTCGTATAAACACTGCATTATTATGGTTTCCCTTGAGTACCGAATATCATAAATAATAATATATACTACTCTAAACCATCATCAATATAATTTTTGTTGGGCATCACATTCACTCTGTAGTGCCATTTAGCTACCTATTATTTGTATTCTAAAATATAATATGTATAAAAATGTTTATCCCCTCCATGTACATATATTCGAAAACCTCGCGTATTAACGAGTTTGTTCATACTCTAAAAATTTTAACATAACTTATAATTTATACCCATATCATTAATATATATTATTAATATTAATGTTTGTCATTTCACTATTTATTTTAAAGTTGATATACGTACCAACTAATATATATTTTGAACCAAATACTATATTTAATGAAACAACAAACATTAATGTTAATATATATTAATGATTTGTAAGCTATGTTTAAATGTTTAATTAAACCCGACATTTGGAGGTGGGGCGTGACCCAGATGCCTCTTCCTGTATACGCCACTGACACTTTCAAACATAATATTATATTGTATTATAATTAAAAATAAACGTTGAGTGGTTTTGTGCAAAAACGTTTATAAATGATAATAGGTACTGATCAGGTCTGCACTAACAATATGTCATAAATTATACTTGTGAAGTTATAATTTTATAAATAATACAAATAATGATGTGATAAATATAAAATATTTTACAATACTGATTTGAGTTTTTAATTCTTATAAATTATATGGGGATATACTTGTTCAAACAATGAATTAATATAATGGTGGAATATGAATTTTCATTAAAAACTAACTTACCTACGCCTACTTTCCTTTATGCGTACTATTATACATAACATTGTTATGTCTTTTAATTATTTAACTTTCCATCATTAATTATTTGTTACTGCCAAAACAAAAATAATTTATTATCATTAAAATAAATTAAATTAATGTTTAGGTATATCATTATTATATTTATAACGGTATAAAAAGTTTTTAGGTACAAACTATAACCGTAGTTTAATATATATAAATATAAAAGTATTTTATCGCTAAGATTATGATGTTCAGTAATAGCATTTGTTTTAAATACCATATTATATTATTTATTACTAGTATTTGTAAATCAATAGTAGCGATAACAATAATTTGACATTGTGACAATTCTGTTATTAACTATTGTTCTTAAAAAAAAATGTTGAACACAAATCGACTATACAATTATTTATTATTAGTTGGTATATCTCAAATGTAATACCCTACTTAAAGTATTGCTAGAAATTTTTCTTTGAGATTATAATACGATAAATACCTACCATAATTTATTTATCGTAGTATTTCATAAGACTATAATATTATATTCAAACTGACACGTTAATTCCAATAGCTACTGCTACCTATAATACTATAATTATTAGTTTTATTACGAAATATAAAATCGATATTATCATAGGTAATATTTATGTTGAACGTTTTGAAAAATACTTTATAATCATATACATGTATCGAGGTCTCATTTTATTTACCTTTAAAATTTAAAATAGCATATCACTGTATCAGTTAATATGTTTTCTCTGTCTTATACTCGTATGTATTTAAAATAAAGTAAAATATCATCTTCATTAATTAACTCGTTGTGGCTAGTTATAATTAATTAATAACTAGTAATAATAATTAATAATACAATAACTTATAATACTATTAAGTTCATATTCGTTATATTTCGTTTAAAAATCCAATTTCATCAACATTTTTAAATTCTGTAAGAATGGTGAAAACTTATGGTGAATTATGTTCAAATCTGAGCTATAAAATATTTATGCATTTAAAATATTTTGCTTGCAAAATAATTGGCAAATTTTCGGGATCGAGTCAACAATAAAATTATTTAAAACTGCCCGTACATTTTTGATATTTTTTAATTTCTAAAAGTTGCTTATGACTTATCGAGGTTCTCGTGCTACTTTTTCAAAATTGTTGACATAAAAAAAATATGTTATCAACATTTATAGAAAGCATAAAACATTTCAACATTTTTTTTAAAATTTTATCCCGAATATTTTGAAAAATATTGGATATTTTTTCATCAAAGTTAAAGACTGGAGCATTTTTCTAACACGATTCTAATAGGCAAATTTAGAATCTAAAACGAATTACAGTAATAACTTAATTTCTTCAGTATACTACTACAGTAATATATAATAGGCAGACTGCTGATTCATAAACATAAAAAGGTTTAATCATTTACAACTAATTACTGTGATTAAAATAAGTATCCTGACATCGCTCTTTAATTCTTATATATTCATATCCGCCATTTGCCGCCGTAAGTCAGTGGTACCAATATTTATTTTATTTGATTCGAAATTAAAACCCATTTTTATATGTATCTATACTATGTATAATTTAGACATAAAGTAGGTCTGAATGGTTTTTAAATTGTTCAGTTGCAGTAGTACTCTAAGTAGGATTTTATTGGCTCTAGAGACGTCAGTACCACTATAATGTCAATATAGTCCGTAGGAATTGTTCATACATATTATTATAAGGCATGTAATCCAAGTGCATGTAATCACTAATCATTAAATACGTCATAATAATTATTCTAAACTAATGTGTCGAAACAAAAAGAAAGATTCTTCAACCACTACCATCGCTACAGTAAATTAGTAATCACTATAGTCTGTTGTAGTCTGTATCTTCATCTATCACATTATATACTTCGCACTATTCGTTCGGTTGATTTCAATTACTATTCCTCAAACATAATCTTAGTATACGAATACGTTGGTACCTACATGTCCTATATTATTGCAGTGTTGGGTCATAATTTATCGCAGTAACGTGCGAAGAAGTTCATGAAGACCGAAGCCCCTCCACGTGCATCTTATTTTTCCATCAAATATAACTGGGAATCCCCCTGCCAATAAAGTAAATTGCTTGACCTAATGACCCATAGTGTCGGATCATAATTTTACAGTCATGTACATTTTATGATTTATTTTTTACCATGTTATCAATTTGTATATGAATATGATCAATATTTACAAAACTACAACAATTTTCAAAATGTTTTTCTCATAATATCTATTATCCTCCTTATAGTATATGCTTGATTAGCTAAAATGGCATATGGTAATAATTTCAAATTTTGATCAACCATCATCTCAACTATATGGATGCATGTAGGCATAAGTAGAACTACTACATTTTCAATTCACATTTTTGACAAAATTAGGTTTGATTTGAATTTTAGAATAAAATATTGTATCTTGATAAATTTCTTCATATTGCATTTTATTTGCTACATACCATTTAATGGCAATAATTACTAAAATTGTAACCCGTTGCTTAAAACTAATAAGTTGGACATCATAGTAGTTCTAAAGTTATAACCAATATGTTAGATTCTGAACGGAGAGATGAATCTATTGATTTTATAATGATGTTAGTTTTTTTGTGTCTGTCATCAGGGCAATAGAAATGCTTCAAAATTCTACTTCAGTATCATTTGGAAAGTTAATCTAGTTGGTTCTTGGGAGAGGGGAGGTTGTCAACAGTAAAAAAATTCCCAGTACTTTTCAAAATCTTCAGGAAAAACAAACAAAAAATGATTTTGTTTTTTGGTGTTATTTAAAAAAAAATCGTAGATATATACATTTATGAAATTTTAACCAAATATGTATATTGGTATAAATCTTATACACAAACAAATTTTCAAAATATTTTGACTATACTTGAGCTATTTATAGTCATGAAAAAATTCAATTTTTATTTAAATTATTTAAATTATAGCCAACAAATTTGAAAATGTAATATAAGTTGTAGAATTTAAAAAGCAAGTTGAGCTTAATTCTGCAAATTTTTTACGAGTATGATGTACTGAAGTTGACGTCTATACGCGTGATGTCTAATTTATTCGAAAGGTATAGTAATTTATATAGTAATTTGATAAAAATTTGTAACAAATTGTTTTTATAAATTGGTATCTGGTAATGAGATTACCAGTTTACCGTGACATCATTTCTCTTGAAAAAATTTGGTTTTCTTGGTGTTTTTAAGATTTCTTAGTTCCATTACTCCTGTATTTGCGACGTGTAATGAATTTTTTTTTTCGTAAATTCTTGCGTGGTCTCGCTGGACATAAGAGCGAGTTGTGTGTGACGATCAAATTCTTTACTCGTACAAATCTATTGATAATTGATATACAACAATAGGGAATCAACACGTACGTACTTCTTAATGACCCGGGAATCAACTAATACATAAAATGCGTCCCGGGAATCAACTCACCTAGGGCGCTATACTGCTATACGTAATTAAATTATTCTGAAAAAGGTTTCTATTGTTCTCAAATTGTGCGCAAATGCGTTGTACAAAAGATAAATGTGCTCAAATGAATTGTAGCCCCGTTTTGTTTGTACTGTTGTTGGCTAGATGGGTCATTGTAGTGGATGTGTTGAATTCAAATCCAATGATATGAAATTATTGTTGAAGAACAACGATTCTGAGCAAAGACAGGCGCTAAAGATAAACCTTCATAAAAAAATAATTTGACTTTCATGTTGACAAAAAAAACTTTAGACATAAAAAGAAAATTTTTATAAATTTTTAACTTTTTAAATTTTGACCTTTTAAAAGTACTAATTAGATTGACTTTTCCATCAGAAATAATACTGAAGTTGAAAATCTGAAAAGCATGATTTTCACCACTTATCGTGTATACAAACAAATATATCAAATATACCTATATACAAACACATAATTGTACAATCAATACATTCATCACTCAGCTCAAAATCAAAAATCCTAGAATTAATAGTTTCCATATTCATAAACAGCAGGAAGTGTAGGACAAGTGACTATATCAATCTTATCTAATGACGATTTCGTTACGCAACTAGATTATAAAAAAGATATACTGGGTCGCGTAAGTAGGCTATGACCTGTTTTGATCAGGAAGCAATTTACCTATAAAATAAAGTCTGGGATGACAAGTATAGTGTGTACTAAATTATTCACGACAAAATACGTTGCCCTGCTATAATCTGTGTATGGGACAGCCAAACACACTTAAAAATACAGAAATAGCGAAATGTAAAGTAATAAATACATAACTGTTATTTTTAAATTAAATACCTACACTACATTTACTTACCCTAATTGTTGTATATTATTTAATATTTGAATAAAATATAAAATATAAATATTTTTAAAGGTGGTGGGATTCGTCCCCTTGCCGTTGTATCATCTGGGTAATATTATTTTCCAGTTACGTAGTAGGTACACATTTATTATTTACACGCCTTCAATCAATCGATTATGCTCTGAAACATTCTATTGACTCTTCCATGCAACAATCGGTCCATTACAATACAATTAACAATGTTAATATAATACCTATACAAATATTACTGAACTGTACTATACAAAATATTATTTTTAATTATTTGTCATTGTTACATATTGTCAAGTTATTTACAATTTTCCAATATTTTATCAAGGTTTGGTCAGCACACCTACCCGAAGTCGTGACATTCGCATAGATACTGGTATCTTCATGCATTATGACGTAGAGCAAAAACCTGTAGAAGCCGTCAATCTAGATGTGGCTGTAAGCAATACTGTGAGTGCTGGGGAAATAGATTGGTCTACACCGGTGATGAAACCTAAAGACGAGCTTGTACTGGACTGGAGCGATAAAGAAGATGACGACGGCGACGACGATGATGATGAAATAACAGTGGAAGAACCAAAGAAAATCGTCAAACAAGAATCTGTGGAAAGCGAAAAATCAAAATCCGATTCAAAAGCATGCAATCTCGATGTAATGGCACAACAACTAAAATTTGTTGCTTGCTTGAAAATACTTATGGAAGAACTATCTACTTTGGCTACTGGATACGAAGTAGATGGTGGAGAGTTAAGGTATCATCTATACTTGTGGCTCGAGAGAGAAGTTGATGCTTTAAGACACTTATGCAACTATAGTTCCAAAGATTCGATGATTGTTCAATGTAAGTATACAGTTTACAATTTATCATGATTTGCTCACATGTTTGACTATAAATAAATGTTTACAATGTTATTTTTCATGTAGACGAGGGAGGCCTTGAAACATCAATCTTGGATAATCGGGAGTTTACGTCAACACCTACACTAAAGAATTCTGTTGACAAACCAACCTTGCATGATATTTTACTTGCCGAGAAAATTGATTTTGAAGCAAAGGTTCAAAGAGCAGCTAGAAGAAAAAAATGGCTTAAGGGTACTATAAATTAGTTGTTAAATAACAAATTAAAAATTTGACGCTTATATATTATTCAAATTTTTAACACAGAAAACGAAACTCTTTTGAGAACATTACTAAGCTATTGTAGTTTGCACGGAGCCGGAGGTGGTGGTTTGGCATCAGTTCGGATGGAACTAGTACTTCTATTACAAGAATTACAACAAGAAAAAACCCAACAACAGTTACTCTCTCCACTGCCATTCCCTACTACTTTGCCATTATTGTCAGCAAGTGTTGCTTGTAACAAAACTGTGATAGCCGATCCTGTTCGATATCTTCAGGTACATTATTCAATATAGTTTTGAAATTTTTTTCTTTAAAATTTGTAATTTTTTAATATTTAATTAGTAAAATATGGCCACTTATTTTTATTTAGGCTCAAGCACACGATATGTTACAAACAGTCATTGATATTCGATGCCCTCCTTTATTGACACGAATGGATCTTAGTTATTTGTTTGTTCTAAGGGATCTGTCAGTGGCTTTGTCAGCTTGCTTTTATCAATCTCTCTGTGATAGTGACACAATTGCTGAAAGTTATCAATCGGGTGCTGACAATCCAACCTATTGTAGCCATCTTATTGCAGCCAAAAATAGAAAACGTCGCTACAGTATAGATGAGCCAATTAAAGTGACCACCCCACCTTCGAAATGGCCTGGAGTTTCAAGCCTACGGGCATTATTAGCACATGATAAAGATGAGGACGCACCAAAGTTAAACACTTTATTATGTGAAGCTTTTGTGGCTACTTATATGGGTTTATTAGTGTATGCATTTGCCACATGTGATTGTCACATATTATACCGATTAGTGGGACAGAAATTTTCTGAAAGTACATGGAGCACACTTTTTGGAGGTGGTGTTAAAAAACTTTTAAAAGTTGCACCTACAGCTCCCAAAAGTCGAGTAAGTAAAATTTATAATTATTTTGATTCATGTGTTTGATTAAATCTATATTATTTATCATATTATAAAAATTGTATAGCCTAATAGCTTAGAACGAGAGAATAGTGCAAGCAGTGATATCGGTGTATGGACAGCAGTTACAAGCTTAACTAAACAAAAAGTACGGTTAAATATGAAACTCCTTGGTCAATTTGTCGGTTCTCCTGGTACACCTACCATAAAAGAAGATAAACCAACTTACAGAGAACATTTTGTACCTCCTGAAATGTCCATGATATCATATTTTTTGAACAAAGTAAAAAAACATATTATATTTATTTTATTTGGTTTTTGTCATCTATATCGTATGTTTTGTCAAATTTTTAGCCTAATTTGGCAAGCGAAGTACAAGATGTAGATTATGATTCAGCAGACAGCGCTGTTTCTGATTTGTCAGAAGATGAAGATGAAGAATGCGACATTTTTGACAATACTCAAGATAACAAAAGCAAAACTGGTAAAACTGAAAACACTGAACACTCAAACCCTTACAGTTATGCTTGGATGGTAATGCGATTAGCCATAATGCAGTTGGTCCAAGAACAGTTGCATGCATTCCTCACAGTTGCAGCCATTGATCTCCAAGGTAACAAAAAATATAAATAAAACTGAATATTTCAAATCACTTTTTATTTTTTATTTGTAATAATTAATTTTACTGATTAAATAGTAGTAATTATGACCAATTATTTAAAATGCAGAAGTTGTACAAAAATATTAATATTTTAAATTATTAGTAATTAATGAAACATAAATTGTTATTGATAATTCAAATATTTATCATTGATAAATGCAATATGATGTTAATTCATATAAATACAATTATTATTGAAATACACAATTGTGTGTTCAGAATTACCAGTCAGCAGCCCATTGATACATGGCACTCTCAGAGTAGTTAGCCAATGGCAAGAGATTTTAAAGGAAGAATTGGAATCCAAAGGGCCCCCACCTGTTGATTACATACCCGGTTGTTTTGTGGAACAAGCTACCACGGGACCACCAATTAATAAATACAGAACGCTTTTGGACAAATCAAATACCCCATTTCAGTAAGTACTTTATATAAATTCATTTGTTGTATTATCTTTAATATGCATTTTTGTTTAGCCCTCGTCATATGTCAGCAGCTCCAGCAAGACGATTATGGAACTTTTTGGTTCGCCAAGAATTTGTTCAAGATCTTTTCATTCGTAGTATATTTAGTCGTCAACCACGTGCGGCTGGAAGTTCTACTTTACCAACTATGAACCAAGAAGTCAAATCGTGTTCTGGAAGTGAAACACCCAATCCACATTTGCCGGATCCTGTGCGAATTATTCATAAAGAACAAGACTCAATATCTGCTTTTTGCCTTAATTTGGTTTGTATTTATTTTAAATTTTAATGCTACTTTAATTTATTTCAAAAAATTATTATTTATTGCAGGCAAACAGTAGTCTCCTTGCACTGGCAACTCCACGGGAGATACAAGAAATGGACATATCGTTATTACTTGAATCACCTTCTTGGCTAGAAGATGAATGTGAATTTGACCTTGTTAATCTCTCTAGGTTAGTAAAACTCCTTTAGGTATATTATATTCAAGAACAAACTGCTTCAGGATGTAAAAAACAAATACCCATATTATATGCAGCTTTTTAATTATTTTTATATCTTTGGTCTAAATTTGCCAGCCATCTATGGCACTACTGATCATACTAAATTAATATTAATTAAAAAGTATATTATAGCTAATTCCAAAGTAATTAATATTATTAATAAATGCTTTTAAAATTTAAATAAACAGAGACCATGAACATCAACCATCTAGTTTTCTGGTAATTCAAACGTCTATTGATCGCCCTCTTCAAACATCTCCTGGTACTATTATTGTTAATCCACTGCCGACAAGTCCTAGTGTAACTGGATTAGCTGGCCAGACTGGACGAGGAGCATCTGTGGTAAGTTATCATTGTACTTTAGCTCTCAACATTCTATTTTTAACCTAATAGATTATTATATTGATTATTGGGGCTAAAGAGTAAAATTAAATTGTATAGTAATTGTGAATTCAAAAGCGTTATGTGCAGTACGTGAATGTTTTGTTTTCTATGTAATAAGGTACAACAAAAGAGCATACAAAGTTACAGCGACGGAGGGACGAGAGCAATTAAAAGCTCAAAAAATATTATGTCGGTAAGAGGCTATTAATTGTTGCGAGCGTGGGCTTACATTACCATCTGCCGTGTTTTTCTTCTGTGTACAATAATTTGATCTATTATCTATTTGAAAATAATAATTTTAAATTTTCTCAACAAATATCTTCAGGTGCCAGAATAAAAAGCTTTGTATACTTTAAGCTTCCCAATTCTTAAGAGCTATCAAAATTTTGAACAAGCGCTTACAAACTTAAAAACACTTACCTCTCACATTTACATTTTGTTTTCAGCTATTTATTCTAATCAAGTAAATAATTTGCAAACATAGAATTCACTGTTCTTACTCATACATAATAATAATAAAAAGTTGTATTTTATTCTTATAAAAATGTATTTTTGCCTAAACATTGTACATAATAAAATATTAATAATGATTAATGTTATAATATTGTGTAGAGGTACGCCTGTTTTGTTTTTTGTTTGTTATTTGTTTTTGATTTTATTTTTTTCTCCAAAAGGCTTATCTCTAAAACACTGTTAAAATTATAATATTACTTGAATTGCATAAATGCTTTAACAATACATCATTTGTTTTTAAAATATTGTCATTATTATTGTGTGTCACATTGCTATCAGATGAAGGGACTGAATTTCCCCGGTTGTCACGACCCACGTTTCTGTCAGTTTGTCTGTGACCGCAGTCGACTCCTGCTCAGACCGGTGCGTTGAATTTGATGAAATACATTTTTTTAAATCAATTTTAAAACTGAGTGTTTCTCCATTGTTATGATTTTATATGTGCGCATTTTAGAGCTTCGACATGATTTGAGCAACCGTATTTATAAAGTTGCTCTTGTTTGGATTTTTTATTTCTTTTTTTTTCTGTTTTTTTATGTAGAATAGACAAGATTTTTTGTGTGTCGCTTGATGATGCTTGAAATGTTACAATCAACAACGTATAATAATCCTAGAAGTGTTAGCTAATATTATAATACCTGTGTGTCATATGTAAAACAATTTTTAAAATAAAACCTCATCAACGTTGTATATACACATTGTAAAAAAATATCATTAACCATAATACTTAACATGTATATATATTTTATTCATTTATATTTTTGCCTATTTATCTAATACCTACAATGATATTTGATTTTTGAATATTTTTTTTTTACTTTTTCACTTTTTTTGTTTAGGTGATGAAACACCGCGTGGACAACATTCGGAGGATATGTCCACACCCTTTGTTACCTGTGTGTTAGTAAATCATTACACAGTAGTTTATTCGCGCGACATTTTCGTGAAACCGCTTGGTAGAAAAGTAAATAATTTTAAAACGAATGTATTCCGATTAGATTTGACGGGTTCGCAAGACGGTTCGGTGCATATTTGGGAATGGGGTCATCCTCAAACAGTGGCCGAACCTCGAGCAGCCGGCACGTTTGCAAAAGTCACAAGGGTGCGGTTTTCGCAGCACGGCAACAAGTTCGGTGTAGCCGACGGCGACGGAAATTTATCACTGTTTAACGTCGGTCTCACGTCGTCCAACTACAGGCCATTTTATGTAAGCCAAATACAATATGTACCTAGGTTTAGTTCTCCATTCAAGACGCCTCGTGTGTGTGCTGCCTGCCCGATGTGTATCGTCGTTTGATCGAATCCCGGACGATAAGTCCGATCTCACTTTTCGAGTAAAAAATTAGTCTAAAAATACAAATTATTCACTTCACAAAATTTAAATGTTAAAAATAATCAAATACACCAATATCTATTTAATTTTTACATGCGATATCATATTATTTGAATTTTAATTCTTATATACCTACCAACAATTTACAAACCTAACCTGTTATTGTTCCATATAAAAATTTAAAAAATATGGTATTGAT
>PVMI01048815.1:0-23030 GCA_008528875.1 Aulacorthum solani
ATAATAAAATAGTAATAATATAACACTTATATTATTAACATATTATTAATGTTACACCTAGTCGACGCGTGTCTTGCGATCCAGGTAGGCGATGATGACGATCGTAGCCGTCGTCGTACTCGTGCCTATTATGGTAGCTCATTAATTATGATAATCGATGTGTTTATGTTGGGTAAACACAAACGGGACGTCGTCACCGATAATTTTAGGTACCAACGGTGGATCTTTGTAATATATATATGCAACGTGGTAGTGGCTTATCAAATATCGACGAACCGCGTGCACACGTGTATAATTTATACATATTATATTATTATTATTATTATTATAACGTATATATATATAGGAATACGTAGTCACACTTTCTCCGATGTATGCAACTGGAATTTGAGTTTAACAAATGGTCACCCCCTACCCCAGTGATGGTTTTAAACCCACCACTATTAGTGTTATATCTACCACGTTGTGTAATTAAACACCTTAACTCTTATACTCGCCGTACCACGAATATTAAATACATGTTTTACAATATTGTGCACTAATTGTGTTATGATACATAGGTAATAATGCATAAATATCATATTAATATATTGTTCACGTTCCGTGACGACAATGGCAATACCGTCGTGGCCTACATTGTCAAGTATTTTTCTATCCGAACGGCAAAGTAGATTATTACATTTTTTAAGCGGTAATTAATTTTTTTTTTAATTTCACAAAGTCAGAGTATAATCATTGTTTTTTTAAGTGTACTGAATCTCATTGTGTGTACGTTTATGATGGAAACATTCATTTATGTTGAGCCCGGTTTTTTTAGGATTCCCTGTTTGTTGTTTTTAGCACTTTTCGCATAAAAACAATGCAGATACAAAAATTTGATCTAACACATACAGATTTGAATGTGTTCAACTTATATTTTATTTTAACAGTACTGTCTTGCAAGTTATAATAGAATATCGATTCGTGAAGAAGAACCATAAATATTATACTACTTAACTGAAATGAATATACGATGTAGTTTTTTTATCATGGTTTACCTAATTGAGAATATATAAATTGTTATCAATCAATATATTCAAAAAATAATAGTAATAGAAGATTTCTATATAAACATATTCGGGGAATATATTATTATAAATTCAACTTTGAATATATTTATTTTTATAAGTATTTTGTACATTCCCTTCCTTATCCAACACACGCTTAAAGCTATTTTTATGGGGACAGGTAATAGTCTACAACGAAAATAATTTATTACAATACTTAATAATATCATAAAAACATTTTTTCTCCTTATGCTTTCAAACATATTACTATTCTTATTTTCTATGTTACATCTCAAATTTAAATTAAAAACATATTTTCTCTTATGCTTTCAAAATATAGGTACTATTCTAATTTTCAAAAGTATAATTTTAAATGTAATTAATACTTATTTAATAGCTCTAAAATGACAATAACGAAAATGAATTAACTAACAACGATAACTGATAATATAATTGACTTAAATTTATTACAGTTAGCAATGTTTTTACTTACTATAGAAATATCTTATTAGTAAATTTTTAATTACAATAATTTTTTAACTTTCTATGAATATGGAAGGAAACTATACATCTGTAGATATAAAAACATTAAAAACCATATATTTTGTATAAAACAACAGAAAAAATGTCTTTAGAACTTGATGAATGCACAAGGACATTTTTTTTAATGTACACAACATAAATCAGGAATATATAGCTGCTCCTGAAAGTATTGATTTACTACTATTCCCCTTGTACGATCTTAATTTATTAGTTTTTGGAACATTTATAAAGACTAGAAGTGCGCCCAAAAGCTAGTAGTAGCTATTATAAATACGTTATAATGATAAAGTTTAGTATAATTTATAAATGCTGTATATAGCATATTATATATCAATAAAAGTAATTTAGAAACATCATTATAATTTATTTCTATAAACTGCAATTTAAATTACATTCAACTTTCAAAAATATTGTAATTATTTCGCCATGAATTACAAATAATCTATTCAATTTTAATAATTACCAAACTGTATGATACCTAATATTACAATACATATAGGTAATATACTGTTTTCACTTAATTTATACTGAGTCACTCAATGCAAACACAATTTTTAATCTGACAAACCATTTACTCACAGACTATGGGAAAGCGGACTCACGTATTCAGTGTACCTGATTACCAAATCCACAACGGATCGTAATATTATTGAATACGTTGCGTATTATCATACTTAATATCATGTGAAGTACCGGAAAACCGACCACAGGACTGCGGTGTACCTATTTAGCCTACACATAACGCCGTGTGTTTATTATTCTATTACTAAAGTATAAAGTACATTAAAATTTAACTAACTCTAGATAAAATTAACTGCGAATGGATACTAATCTAAAAAGTGTGTTTGATGAATATTTTAGTTATATATTATGACAAAAAATGCTCACAACACACTAAAATGTAAAAACTAAATATGACATATTATTATGCACATCACTTAAAGGAAAGCACAATATTAATTTTGCTAATTAGATGAAATTCTCTCATATTAATATGACATTACCGCGGTATGTCACTGAACCGTTTTCGATATTTCTCAGCTGTATGATCTCTATCTGCAAATCCAATTAGTGATTTTCGATATTTTCATTTCATAGGATAAACAACAACAGCAATTTTCCCAACGAAATCTGGTCGGGGAATATATATTTCTAAAATTGAAGACACCTTGTTAGAGCACAAATCTGTACGAAATGATAATCACTAGATACATTTTATAGTGTACAGCATGAAACACTAAGGTAATATATAATATTACGATATCTTAGACCGGTCCCAAACAAGACAAGGATTTTTATACTCTCACAAAGCATAATGATTATTTTCACTCTTATTTTCCCAAAAGTTGAAGAATACTGATGTCGCTGTGAACTTGGATATGGAAAGTTAAAATTGATCCGTCGTTCGATATTATACTATGAACGAAAAAGCATTTTTTCGCAGTGCTTTTGGAAATGAAATAAGCATTGTTTTATGAAAGTAATACATTTTGTTTTTTAAGTAACGACAATTCGGTTGTTTTATTTACCTGCAAAAAGGATCGATAGGTAGTATGGAAAAGCTTTGGGTGTAAAATCCTAAGCCTTATAAAAAGCGAAGGAAAATAATGTTGTACGAGGTACTCGTGATAATTTTCCACCATCGATTATTACCAAACCGTATACTTGGAGATGCGCAGGCTATGTACACTATTTAATGGTCAATTTTTTATAAATTATTTCTTAATTGTGTACAAATTAGTTGTAAACCAAAATTTCACTTGATCCGTCTTCACGGTTAGACATATTGTCAAAATAATTTTTCCACTGTATATCATAAATGAAATGTCTTTTCATCTAAAAATTGTATTTTGACTTAAAAATGTCTCGCCAAGCCTCAGTGTTTTTTGTTTGATGTGGTGGAATTCACTAAGTGAAAATATAAATAGGTATGGGAAAATTAACCATATCATCTCTAAATATACATTATATTAATCATACACAATTCTTGTCCGGATATGGAGATTGTCAGACTATATTACGCAGTATATAATATAGGTACTATTAGATATTTAAATTGCTTTATTCGTCATCACAGTAGTAATTTATTTTACTAATAGTAATATGGTAATAAACTGTACACAGGCAATACCTTAAAATGAATTGAAATATTTTGAAAATGTCATTGCATATTGTTAAATCTAATAACATTACGAGTAAACATCTCTAGTTCCAATGAATATTTTTGAATTAGACACATCAAAATAACTAAAATCATTAATTTCTGTTTTAAAAACAAAAAAACATATCAAGTTTTATCAACATTTTGAATTTAAATATTTTTAAAAAGAATTGGGCTTGTAGGTATATTTATTGGATTTTTCAGTTTCAGACAGAGTTATTTAAGGGGAAGCGGAACCTTGTATTATCTTTTAAAGTCCGATAGCCCATGCTGTAATATAGGCCATTCTTACCTCCTATGTCATAATTTTTTTTATATAGGTACCTCAAATTTGTATGAACGATCTTTTCACTTAGGAACAGCATTAATAAGTACTGAATGAGAACGGAATAGGTCTATTTTTTACTTTAGATTACCAATTGAAGTATATTATATTTATACTCGTTTTGCACAATTGATAATCACGAAAATTAAAATTCCTATGTTAGGGACCTGGAATCGTAACTTTCTTATTGACTGCATGGTATTACGACGTAGATAGTAAATACTGAATAATAAATAGTACCTAAAGGATACGGTTTTAAAATTGTCTGAAATGTCCTGAATAAGTTCAGTTTTCAAAAAAATGATCTATCATATAATTACGATAAGTGTACAATATGTGTGCAATATAAGTACTTATTTTCCACTTTCGTCTCTTATATACTCATAAACCGATCATTACGTATACGAGTACTATGCAATCTTTCAAAAAAAATGAACTTCATAAGTTAATACATATCACATTTATTTAAAATTGTAAATTTACTTACTAGCTGGACATATATTAAACGTTATAGGTTTTAGAAATAATTATAATTATTGTACATATAATCTTTGTAAATTTTAATACAACATCAATACAATATAATCATAAATTAGGATTTTCTTATTCAATTTTACAATAAGTACGTTTTTATCAATACTGTAAAGACGGTAAGTTGTAAAATCACAAGACTGCTGTACGCACTCAAAGTTGCACTAGACGGTTGTTGAGTAGTGGTCTGTGGCTTACTAGTTACAGGAATAGTTTTACCAGTTGGAGAGCCCGTGACCGGTGCTGGCACCGTGGTGACTTCTATATCAGGTTCTATATATCCGTACTGCGATGTCCATTGGTTAATTCCAACAGAATAACCGTTAAACCATTCCAAGTTGTGTTCGACCACTTTGTACGAGTCTTCAAACGTGGGCCGTACAGAGGCTCGAAGAGTGGAATTGTTCTTGAAATTTTTTATCTAAAAATATAATTAAATATCAAACAAATGCGCGAACAGATCGATATGGTCCCGGATTGCAGTCATTTGTTCTCAAACGCCTACCACTGTCCAATATTTATTTTTCCCCCAACCAACAGTCCTCGGTGACCGATACTGATTCGGTATACTTAACCTTCAACTAGAGGACCTACCGGAATGCAGCCACGGACTAGTCCGTTAGTTGTTTCTCGTCATTCAATTCACAGATCAACAAATCACATGTCAGTTTATATTGTGGAAACGACGAACACTTTATGTTGCATTTATAAATATAATTATTGATTTTACTCTAAATTGTATTAGAACGCCCATGTATTAACCTGTGTTACAATGTATGTCCAACCATTAAAAACAATAAAAATAGACATACTTATTATTTCAATTATTAATTATTATCGATACTGTGTTGCATACAGTACTGCCGAAACCACCATGTATGTCGGATCGCATCAAGATGGATAAAACATTAAATAAAGCTAAATAATTCATGATAGAGGTACATAATACTACTATGCATTATTGAATTACTTGATCAACGAAATTTTTAACAGTGACCACACTATTTTAATAGATTTATTTAAAACCCGTTTAGACACACAATTTTACAATTTCCCAATTATACTTCTCGTCAATAATAATATGGCATCAACAAGTTGGAGCATCATTAGTTTAAACCTACCTAGTGTTTATGTTAATTGTTTACTTTTTATGACTTGTATTTAAAAAGATTCACCTTTTCGATGTCCTCGTCACTTGTCACTTTAGAAGCAAGAGTTGAGTATATGAACGTAATGATATCTTCACCGTTGGGTAACTGGTCCATAGTTGTGTTTATGTTGACTGACATAAATTCGTATAACACATCGAGACCCAATGGAGTTGCTGATATTGCAGTCACGACGGATCTCATGTCTTTTCCTTTGATCAGTCCGTCGGGTCCATCTAGTATATGATTTATATACCTGAAATCAAAATGTATTATCACTCAGAATTCAATTACGCAGATATCTATGAAAATTATTTAAAAACCAATAATGTAAAATATGCAAAATGATCGGAAATAACTCGTATAGATTTGCCACACCATTTTATCTTCAATATTGAAAATGCATAACATTTTTGTTTAAATGGCCAGCTTTACCAATATTATAATCATATAGGTAGGTTAAATTCAGTTTACCTATATACCTATAGAGTCAAAAATTATTGGAACGTTTTCAATAAAAGTTATAACAATAATTTCCTTGAAATCCTAATATAGGTTGTTATAGAATACTCACGTATTTTTTTTTTTTTATTCAAATGATACTATCATAATTTTTTATAAATAGTAGAAATATGGTATTTCAAACTTTTTATAAAATAAATATTTGAAAAAAAAACAAAATGTTAAAATCAAATAGTTATGAACACAACTACAATGATTACTTTTATGATTTGCTTTCTTAATTTTGGACATATTTTTAATTTAGACAAATAAAAACAGATGCTAGTCTTAATGATATTGAATTTATAATGATATTGGAATTTAAGTACTCGTTGAATCTGTCTCCGCATAAAAAGTATACTCAGAATTAAAAAATGAAAAGGTATAAAATGAATTATTGTAATTGTGTTTGTATTCTATTTCTACTGACTCAAATCGGAAAACGATAGAATCCAAATAAAGTCGAATGACACAGATAGTACTTACTCAGTAGTATTTTTCACTATAAAAATGAAATAGAACAAAGTTAATTAACAGCACAGATATTATTCACACTTTTCAATATTATTGTCATTATTTAGTTCAATATTGGTCTATAAACTCAAATATTCCCAAATCATGCACTGTCAGGTGTACGAAAATTACATTTTTTCACATAATGCGTGTACGTAGAGTCGTAGACCCAAATAACAGATCGACGTAAAACGTCACTCAAAGTCGCTGATACAAAAATAAAACTACGCCGAAACGTAAAAAGTCAGTTTCAGGGGTTACTTATTCCCTACTCAAAAGTAATAATATTGATGACACTAAGCAAATAACATACTCGGACAGTTGTGTCTTGTTGGTAGAACATCCTAGAGCCGACTCGACGGAAGATTTTTCCGAAATTGAGTTAGTGCTGTTATATAGAGCTATCATTTTGTTAAATACCGATGAGCCTTTGCTGTTCTTTACCCCAATGCAGAATGCCGCGTCCTTGATATCAGCAGGTATTCTGTATTTTACAATTATTTAAGTTAGATATTTGGATGATCGCGATGCTAGTATAGTGTAATATAGTTACTGACTCCTCTCCGGCTTGCCACTTGTTGAAGTATTCCTGTGCTTTCATACTACAGTATTTGTTCTCCAGACTACACGCCCAACTCGAAAACGTTTCCCAAGCACTCAACACTTTAAACTCGGTGTTGCCGTTCGACACTAGGTCTTCTAGCTTTTTGTATATGGTTCCGGCCAAACTGCTAACATGAGACTGAACGCAAAAAACAAATTGAAACTTTCATTACATATCTACTAGTTTAAAAGTGGATTAGAAATGTGCATACCTTGAAGTCTTCGTATCCTTCTTCACTACGGGGCATGCGCTCTAACAAGTATGAGAAGCCGTTCTTCGCCGAATACCAAGGAGTAGTGTCGTTTTCATTCTTCAGATATTTGGACAAGTGCAATGGCACTGAATAGTTCAATTGGCCTGACCTCGCCAAATTGAACCCGTCGTTTATCAGCTGGGCTCGGTTGAGGACATGGATATCGGTGGGTGTATCGTTCAGCTGCTTTATCAGCGCCATCCAGTTGTCGATTTCATAGTTCACTCTGTAAAAACCTGATGGATAGACAGATCAGTTAGAGATTGATAATTATTAAGCTGTAAAGGCATTACATCAACACTTACCGATTGATTGTATGTTGAAAATGTACCAACTTATATTTTGAGGGGCTTTAAAAACGGTCAACTCCGATTCTTTGTTCGTCCAAACAGATAAATTGTTATAAGTGAAATTTTTGCTTACATCGGTTGTGTACGTAAGACAAATATGCCATGCCGGCTTTTCGTTGATGATTCTATCAGTCTCATTGATGTAAAATCGGGACTATATGAAAATAAAATAAAAATAAAATATATATAATAACATGTCTCTTGGTGAGGCGTGGTGGTACGCTCAATCTGCGAAAACGCTCTGAGCATAAGTACCAAAAAAATCTTTGTTACATATGCATACACGTGTTCCAACCAACCGTGCCCCCCTACAAACAGCCAATAGCTGTACATACATTTGCATTTATCTATGCATTCTAATAAATTGTAATATTATTTATAATATAATATAATGGTTTTTGTTTAATTACTTGAGTCACTGAAAATAAGTTTTCAGTTTTATTTCTCGTAACATTCAAAACCGGATATCCCGATTGTAACGTCCAATTCGACATAAATTCGTGCACCGTCAATCCATTCCCAACTTGATAATCACTGTCGTATAATACATTGTCAAATGATGAAAACAGATCTGAGGGTTCTGCTGCACTATAACTATAATAATTTAATCCACTTTAATTATTTAAATATGATACAGGTTATAATTATGAATGTAAACAATAAAACGAAAAATGGACGTTTTTGTTAACCTACATAGTGAATGCTGATGTTAAACCGAGTACGATTATTTACCTCATTTTACTCAAATAATTTTGAAGGGACAATTTGAACAGTTTTTCGGACACCACGTATTTCAACATTCTCAGAACTGACGCTGCCTTGCTATACGTTATGGTATCAAATACGTTATCAATTTCTTCTGGAGTTTTCACAGACGAGGTTATCGGATGTCTGGGAGTCTGATCGTACGCCAATGAATTCTGATGAGCTTCGACCACGAAAAGTTCTTCCATCGGCCAACTGGTCCTCACCTAAGCAAAAAATTATGGAAAATGGTATTTTGATATTTCATTGTACAACATTGACCAAACGAGCAATATTGTCAGCTAAGTATAATATATTAATTATACATTACCATGCCGGTGGCGAAGTATTGGAAGTACCGTGCGAAACCTTCGTTCAGCCATGTGTAATCCCACCACTTGCAAGTGACCAGGTTGCCGAACCACTGATGCGTGAACTCATGTTGCACAACTTCTGACGAACGAATTTTCATTTTCGTTTTTGAATCACGTGACAACAGCAGGTAGAACTCCCTGCGCAAAAATCAAGCAATTTTTTTTAAAACATGTTTTTCGAGAGGAACAAGTCGAACTGATTAGAGCCTTCGTTTTTGTTGATTCGTCTGTATTTTACCTGTAAGTGTTTATTCCCCAGTTTTCCATTGCTCCGGCACGGAAATCAGGTATGGCCAACAGATCCATTTTGGGAAGCATATAATTTATGGCCGTGTACCCCTCCAGCACATTCAAATGTTTTGGAGCTTCGTTTGCTACATATGCAGTTTGATTCTTTACTGTTTTGTGTGTGTAAATTGTTATTTTTGAATTATTTTGGTTTGGCACGAATTCACCCACATAAATGGCCGCTAAGTAAGTAGACATCAGCGGAGTTTCACTGAAGTAAACCGTGGTGTTTTCTGGACTAAAATTCAAATTGTTGTGTTTTTATTTTTAAATTCAATTACATTTAAATTCAAAAGCCTTTCCAGATCATAATATTGCTATAACGACACGGTAAAAATAATAATAATAATATTGCTTTGAGTTTAATTTTATTTGATAGTGCACATTTTTGTACACGTATTCGTATATTATAGAAATATTATAGTTTTTAAATCTCTTAACAGATAAGTATAAGTACAAATATTACATGCAAATATCGCGTCATATTTCCTCAATTTATATTATTGTGGTTATATAAGAACCTTTTAACTTTGAAGGCTGACTAAACAACATGCATCGTATCAAAACTACAACGCTTTAATACCAACCTAAATTCACGATTGTCGATCATTCAGTTAATATTCGACGACACTTAATACTGCTTTATGTGTAATCTCGATAATATACTAGTGCCACTTTATTCATCAGAATAATTTACCAAGTATAAAATATTGAGTAGGTACCTAAAAATGTATTTTCACCTACTTATTAAGTATCATCTCAGTATGAATATTTCAACAATTAATTGTTTGTGCGTACATTTTTCCATTTAATCAATAATTGCTTGTTATAATATTTAATAATTACGTAAAATAATAAGTCGCATAATAAAGTATTGTCATCAAGAGAGGTGATGAAAACCATTATGGTATATTATCTAATTATATACTTTGTTACATAAAGTGGCTTTATTCATTAGTTCAATAATATAATGAAAATAACGTAGAACTATTTTGTGTTTTTCTGTGAACTGTACTCATGCTAGATGTATAATAGTGAACTCATTAAATTTAAGACTTTGACAAATGCACATAAACTAATTACCTATGTTGACTATAAATTTTACCAATTTGTCAAATACTATTTTTAAAACCATTAAAAATAAAAAAGTACGAAATGTATAAACTGTTTGTTTCGAAATTCATATTATAATATCACATTTATTATCCAGAGAACTTATAGTTAAAGGAGACATTCAATATTATGTTTAAACCATAAACTTTATGATGTGTACCTACTGAATATAATATTATTAAAATTTTGAAAAAAATTGTTTAATGTGCGTTTAGTATTATTCTATATTATATGCTCTATATGCATGGTAAGCGTGTTCTGAACGAAAATCACATATGAGCATGGATCGAGTGGTAGAAAAAAAAGTGAACAAATCGTATATAAGAAAAAAACGTATAGTTATATAACTATAGATTATGTTACGTATTAGGTACATATGATATATTATTGTTTATTATATTTTATTTAATTAGATTACATCGTTTGGTTTATTTTGTGTCGTGTTTAGTATGGCACTAAATGTCTATTTTTATTCAGAAGTCCCAATTACCTTTTAGGTACACACACACACACACACATATACATATATGTATTATTATGAACTATGGCATACGCCTTATAAAAACTAATAAATTCGTCTGAACATTTAATTATAATCGGCATTCATTGAATATCACGTCATTGTCATTAACTTATAAGCACTCGATAGATATTTTAAATTTAATACAAACTACATTAATCATAGTGTACTTGAAAACTCAACCGATTTTAGAGCAAACCACACAAGTACCTTTTGCGTTTCAGTACAGCCCATATAATACTACCTACCTATCTTGCAAATAAATAATAATTTAGAGCCCAGCATAATAACTATATTGGTGTCACACCTTTGTTTTTCATTGTTGAGACCATTAACTTGTAATAGATAATTATAACTGTAACGTCATACTGTAGTACCTACATATTTGTAAAAAAAAATGTTTTAAGTATGTTTTAAGTTATTTTCTTTAACAAAACTACTTTTGAAGATATCGAAAAAAAATTAATTTTTGGAAAGTGAATACATTCAAAATTTTCACTTTAAATAATTAATAATTGATAGTTGAAAATAATATACCTATACTTGTATTTTATGTTTATTGAGTATAAAATGGTAGTAAGTGACTTCTGGATATTTTTATGGCATACTGAATAATTTCGAAAAAATAATTTAAATACGTAAGTATAATTAATAGGATCATGTTTTTGATACGTTCTTTCCAAAAAAAATACATTCTTATTTTTACTGTGATTCAAAACACAATATCATTCAATACGTCTTAAATTGAATATAGGTTCATATACTCATTTCGTTTGTCGTTTATAAATTGTAATATAATAAAGCAAATACAAATTCGATACATAATGCAAGTGTCCTTACCTTTCTTCGACTCTTAAGATCGGCATATTGGACAATGCCGTCTGCCCCTTTTGCTTCACCACCGATATGTTAAACCTGGCCTTGTACTCAGGTTCGTCGTAGCATGGGAACGCCATCCTCGCGGACCTCGCTTCGAATTGCGTCACGGCCAACCACCTGTTGGTAGACAGACTCAGTGTAGTCGTAGGGCAACAAAAAAAACTCTCCATTCACAGTTCGACATTGCATGACAAGTCACTCGCAAGTATTTCACTCAAAAATCAAATTTCTGCTTTCATTTTTGGGCAGTCAATACAACAATAACGTGAAAGATACAAATAACAAACAAAACAACATTAGGAGGTGCTCACTTTGTCACTCCGTCTTCAACATATGAACTCTTGTACAGACCAGTCATGTCGTCCCGGATGCGCCCAGTGTAATTGATGGTCAATAGCAGCTTTTTTTCCTTGGGTATGTTTCTTTGTAATTTTATTTCTAACTGTTCATTTTTGGTCAAGTAGTTGTACCCGACAACCGTCAAGTCCTTGGTTACCTCAGGATTCGAGACGTCCGCAGCCAACACGCTAGTCACCGATAGATTATTGGCGTTGAGCGTTATCTTGTCGATTTCTGATCGCAAAATGTATACTACTATTTTGGCACGGCCTTCGAACGAAGAGTTACTAATGTTTGGAGCGAACCACAAATCGTACGACAATGGCCTCGTATCTTCTGGTAACCGGAACACGCCCATCTTCTGGTCATCGGGAGCTCCTTGTCCAAGGACCAGGGCGCACAGCAGCGCCGCTGATAGGACCGCGACGAGTTTAAACATCATTTCCGACAGCGAACCTAATGATGATCTCTGAGTAACGCAAGTAATGACGACGATAACGAATATTGCACAGGGTAACTCCAGACACGACTCAGCCACGGAATGAACTAATATGAGCACGAACTGTCGTCGCCCAACCGATGTTTCGTCGTCGTGTATAGTGGCCTCTTTTATCTTATCTCTTCGAGTGCGTTGCGATAGCGGCGTTTTAAGAGGACGTCGCGTACCAGAATGTGTAGTCTCCGTCTAACAAACGACTACATGGCAAATATGCGTTAAACAGTTTCAATTGTGTGTTGTTGGTTTAACATTAAAGTGATCTATTATCAAAATCAAAGGTAAGGTCATTATTATGTTGGATTTTTAAGATACTTAAGTTTTTATTCAAGTTTTGAATATTATGTAAAAAAAATGATCGTAACTTGCTCAAAACTTGAACTGCCGTAAAAAAGCCCAACATCAAAGAACACTGGTAATGTTCTTACCTTTAGTTTTCATAAATCATAGTAGATCGAGTTACTATGTTAAAGCTCACAACACGAAATTGGAACTGCTAATCTCATATTTTGGTGTGTTATTCGTTAGTAAGGCGGTGAAAACACATATGTGAAAACACGGGCACTTTGTCCTCTTAAAATCACGCTACACCCGCATGTGTTGTGTCCGTCTTACAAACGTAGAACATAGCAAATACTGTACTCGCGCCGGACAATTTTCCTCCCTCAGGATTTATAGTACAATTATCAAAATTCCACAATGCATATGTAAGAACTTTATCTGTGTCATAGTATCGTTATGTTTTTGATAGCACAAACCAATAATTTTTTATTGTTGAATGAAAAAATAAAAAATAATTTTTTTTTTCTTAACTTAATAACTTTAATTATATTTATGTTATCAAAAAAATAACAACGCNNTTACCTATGCGTTGTGGAATTTTGATAATTCTACCATAAATACTGAGGGAGAAAAATTGTTCCGCCCAAGTACAGTTTTCGTTATGTTCTACGTTGGTAAGACGGAGACAACACATGCGGGTGTTGCGTCGTCTTTAACGACGAATTTAACTTGGAACCATGAGAACGCGTTGGCGATATTCACTCATACCGTTCGTCCGTCCTTGCAGAATGACTTGTTGGGAAAACCGAGGTAATTCCACATGAGAGGCAAAATTGTATGATAGGTATTTTTCAACATTAAGTCAATACAATATACAAATATTATTGATGTTCTTTTTCCATGGCCATAATATGTCAATACCTACTTAATTGTTATCTTAATTGTTAACCTTGTTAGTGATAAATTTCCTCTCAAATACCCGCTATCGAATATATATAATATCTAATGAATTCAATCACTATTTTACTTTATAAAAATGAAATACAAGACTATTTACTTATAATCTACATGGATAAACTCGGTTAACTGGTCCATTGTCATAGAATAATTAATAAAAATTGAAGGCATCTTGATCTGGAAGTATTAATAAATTTCAATTGGATTTTGTATAGGGTTAGAGACCAATACATTTTAATACAAATATTTAAGAACAGATATCTATTTAATTACATTAAATCATTTTTTAAATTTCAATGCTTTCTTGTTTCCAATATGGAAAGTTAACTGAAAAATTTTAAGTTTTCACTAACTTAGTTTTTGAGTGCCTACAAAATTGACTGAATAAGAAAACTAGAGAAGTTCCTCGTAATCTATCTTTATCTTACTATAATATTATTATATTTATTACACATCTTTGAAATATTACCCACAACCATTAATTTTAAAAATTGTTGCATAATATAAAAATATAGATATAACTTAATTTATAAACAAAATATACACATCACTAGGTACTAATGTCTAAAATGTTATACAATACATTTCAATGAACAATATAGAAATTACTGTAAAAATAACCAGAAGATGAATGTGCATAAACCAAAACATACAAGTAGAATAAAATAATCATAATAATTTCGTAAGCTTTGTCGACACGTGATTAACTAACGTATTTGAGGTTAAATTTATATAATTTACATTTTTTTTAAGATGAACTAATATTATATTTTACCTCATTGTACTTACAACTATCCTTTTTGTAATCAATGATATAACTTTTTATATGAAAAAATGAATTTTAGACTATTGGTGTTTATTTGAAAATAATTAGAACTTGTATGGATAAACAGAGGGATTTTAAATATTTTAAGATGTACAGCTATTTTGACCATATTCGATCCTACATTATAATTAAATTAAAAAATTTAATCAACACAAAAATCAGTACTTATAAGTTTCAATCTCTTAAATTTAAGTATGTTGTATACTCAAAAATACAAAAAAATAGTTCCTAGCTTCATCGTACGTGTATCTCAGTAATTTTTACTCATAATCAAGTTAGCATGAATTTCATACAACTATTTGTTTCACAAACTGCAACACTTCGTTATAGTACGAAAACCATACTTAATTACGAACAAAATATTTACAAAATAAACAAATAATGTTGTACTTCTACAACTTTAATTTAAAATATCGTTTTAATACAACGGGTACCTAAAGGATCATTTTCTGAAATTCCGGAGAATGAATAAACTCGAGTCTCTTGTGTTCATATAATTTTTTTAACTTCTTTAATCTTATAAGACACGAAACTTTTCATCTGAAATGAGACATTTTGGAGTCTTGATTATTGTCGGTATAAAGTATTTTGATGATACTACATAGAATCGTTTAATGTTCATAAGACGAGCAAATTTAAACATTCCACGCTTTAAATCTACCGAGTCGCATGCAGTTAAAACAGCTAAAATTGAATTTGCGAACATAATTTAATACAGTGATAAGTAGATAAAAGGATAACTACCAAGAAATATTTATACAGTTTCAAATACAAATAATTATAAGTATTATAATTTCTATGGAATGCAACATTATTCATCATAAATTAATATATTATGGCTAAGTAATATGTACCTACTTATTATTAATACCATCCATAACCGGGCATAATTAACATAAAATGTTTAGGATTTATTATTATTTGAAATTGTAAGTCTTAGTAAAATACCTAGCATAATATATGTAACATACCTACTCTTATACCTACTACTTATGATATAACATTTTACTGGAAAAAATGACATATTTAATACTTATCAATGCATACAAGTACATAACATATAACTAGAAATTATTCGGTCATACAGTTTTATATTATGAAAATTTATGGATGATTAATGATATATTTTATTATTGGTTGGAAAACATATCCAACGTATATCTGTTTTAATATTTCTGTAAACCGAGTTTGTACCACCTGAAAATTAAAAAAATTGACTTTTCTAAAGTGATCACAATGGTAGAAAAGTTATTCTAAAAGTTGTATGTTACACGTCATATTTATAGATACTAGACTATATGCAAATCGTTCATTTGATTGTTATCAAGTAATATCAACACAATACATCCATTGTCCGTTATAAATATCAAATTCAATCAAGATTGTTCGTCTTGATTTTTAATACATAGGTATTCCTTAAAAAATTAAATTAAACTATTATTCAATCTTTACAGCATAATATATTTTTGTTTGAAAAAATATTTTTTAAGATTTCTCATTAATCCTCACATAATATTGAGTATATTTGAATTAATATTGTAAACAGTAAAACTGCTTAAATTTCAAACAAAATTTAAAAAATATTGATAATGGTCAATAATAATTTAAATTACTTATATCATAAAAAAATATAAACTGTAAAAAAGCTATTTTCTTACTAGGTATTGGTTTAGAATAAAATAAAATAAGTAACAAACAAAAATCTAATTAAAAAAAAAGCTTTTAATGAGATACAACCAAAATTAATATATAAAACTTATTCAACTAGATTATGTTTATTTTTTATGTTCTACCATGGAGTAAATTAAATATTTAAAATAAAATGTTTTTTTGTTTATGTCAAGTTATTTAATAACAATAAGTGTTTTTGCATCATAATATGTAATCTATTTTATCTAACGTTGTCAGTTAAAATAAAAAAATTGAAATTTATGAAAATAATATTTCATATCCTATAAGAGACAAATTGTAAATTGGAAACAGTAAAACCAATGTATTTAAAATCCATCTTGACAAATAATATTTTAAAAGTTGGATTACAGTAAAGGTATACTAAATTATATATTTCGAACAAAAAATAAATTATTTTTAAAATTGAGTCTTTTAACAGTATAAGATAATTGGTCTATTTTATATAACACCCGCTGATGACTAAGCCTAATGACGTCAGTAGTCCAAAAATACATACACAATGGCATGTATTATTTAAAAAAAAATATATATACTATTTACTTGCATAGGTACATTATAATATGAGTTATAACTATATACAATTATAACTCTTGATAACTGTTAGGTCTTTGCTTGTATTTTAACTAATTGACAATTTATAAATATATGTCATTGTGTTTATTTTTTATGGAGAAAGTTAAGATTTTATAATTTTATACATTTTCTGTTACCTACTCAAAGTAATCGTATTTTTTGATTATTTAAATGTAAAAATTGTTTCAAAAATAAACCAATAATATATGTAAGAGTATAACATATTAACATTATAGTACATTTTTTTAATATAATAACCGAATTTATGGAAATATAATGTATTATATTACTAGGCTATTTTCCGACTGTTCAAATTCCCGATTGAACTAATCTGTTACAACACAGTACCTACCTAATACATGATAATACATTTTTAACAGTAATGATGCGCAAGTTGATCAAAGAGTATTTCTAAGGTCTTTCCTAAACTTTAGTGACTCTTACCAGCTTTTGCAAGTGTAAAAAATACTTTCATATTATAAATTTATGCTTGTGAATTGTGTTTTGAACCAAAACATCATATAACAATAATATAACAGGTGAACAATTGATTTTTTTCCAAAAATGATTCATTATTATGTAGGTAGCTTAAAATATAGGCTATGATTAAGGTTAAGGACTTATAACTTATAAGTTATGCCCATTATGATTTCGATAATATTCCACATTTGCATTTCATAGCATTATATGTTATAACTCAATACACACCTATATCATAATATATATATATTGGTATATATATTATGTTACCAGAAAATACATAAATTAAATAATTAACTTTAATGATTAGCCAATAACGATATTTCCAATCATATAAGACTGTATAACATATAATATTATATTAGCTAGGAAATAAAATAAATCCCCATTATTTTCGGAAATTGATGTAATCAGCAATATATTCTGTTTAACAACGCTAATTCCAGCCTTTTTCGGCCATAATTGATAGTAAAAACGTTTATTAAATTTTCTTGTTGAATTAGAAACGGGTCCACCCTGTAAAATCGATTTATATAATCAGTAAGTACTAACAATAACATACTTTCGAACCCTGTAATATGTCAACCATTGTACAGTATTAAGTAGAAGATAGTCATCCATCGACCATCGTATATATCTATATAGGAAGTACACAATATAAATCACGATGATAGCGAACAACTTATTTGTTGAAATATTTGTACTGGCATATGACATAAGTTTGTGCCATTTGTAACATCGTTTTAAATTTTTAACCAATTTAAATTCTTCGTTAAACGAAATAATCAATATTGTCTAACAGGAGTAAGCACCAAGGTGATCTCATAGTCAGGGTTTCAGTAAATGTATTGACAAAACATTTGGTTTTTTTTAAAGATTGTCTATATTTTCTGTTAATGACTTTAAGCAATGAAGATATCATCTACTAATGTTAGGCATCAATGATATTTCCTAGGCAATGACGTTAGTACCTAAATTACTCCATTGGCTGTAATATAATATATACTTATATGTACGTGTAGTGTGTACAGCCTTGTGAACTTGGCAGCGCAATATTAGCAGACACATGACCAAGCAATCCAAGCAACAAAATTGTTGGACATTGTAGGACAACTTTCAGAATTTATTGGACATTATTTTCACCAGGTGGCCAATATTCAATTTTTCACTGCCAAGTTCACACCAGCAGCGCAACTATTTGTTGGAAAATGCATTTTGTGTCGAACTGGTCTTTCATCAGTATTTAGTATAGAATTTAATTTTTTAGAAATATTAGTATAAATTCTTTGAGTATTCTATTTTTAGTTAATGTGTAAACTATATTATAAGAAAGCATCTTTTATTTGTGCTAGATTAAATGTTATATTTATACGTTATTGCATATATTTTTGACCTAATGATTCAGCTAAACAAACAGTAATGAGAAATAAATTATAAAAAACGGTGAGTGTCGTAATTAGTAATTGATAAATGTATTGAATGTAATTATTATATATAGACCGCAAAGCACGTCAGTGTAATGGTGAGATTGTGATGATAATGACAATAATTTGGTTATATCATTATTCAAACATCACAACATTTCGGATACGTGATTTAGACAATATTATATTATCACTTACAATAAAAATAAATATAACATGAATTTGAACATTCGGTACACGAATTATTGTTCAATTCTTCGTGCTAATTATTTTTGTAGATATCGTAAAAAACTTGATAACACAAATCGGAAATATTTTTTATACCAATGTCTTTTTAATAGCCCTTTTACTCATGCAATTATCTTAAATCTATATTATTTAAACACTTAACAGTTAACCATTGCCCATTAAATGTCGGCATCAATCGGCCTGTGACAACCATTGCCGATCCAAAATAATCATTCGTCACTAGTGGGCACATAAAATCATTGATAATGTGTTTTATTTATAATCAATAATAAATATTATATAATATATTAAGTTTGAAGTATCTGAAATACTTGTTTCGTCAATTGGGCACTGCATTGATATTTATTTACAGATATTCAGAAAATGAATAAGTAATACCTCGTATTCAGTTATTATTTACAATTTTTCAAGTTTTAGATGGTCAATGTGTTTAAAATATAACGCATCAAAAATATTTGCAATTGAAGGAACTGATTTTAATAATACCCCCCCTCTTTTACTGTAAATTAATTAGTGGATCATTTTTTTGGAAATGTTGATGTACCTCATTCAAAATTCGAATTATCAGTTTCTTAGTTATTAAATGTTTGTATTAAGGATAATAGTCCTTAAAACCGGTATTGCACTTATACATAAATATAAAATAGACATAAAATTGTATCTATTATTTATTATACTTGGGAAATTTTTTCGAATTATTAATATCGATAGATTAATATTAATTACTAGAATTTTCAAATTATCATATAAACTCATTATTATAGATTTTTTATACTTAGAACTCAAAACCTTTTTTTTACGCATTTTGATATTAATATTTATAGAATTTCAGAAATATTATCCACTGTATAATTTATAGTTAATAGGGGTACTTAATACTTATTCTCGTTTGAAAAATAAAAGTTTGGATCTCCACAGGAGACCAATTAAGTAGTACAAAAAATATCAAGAATTTTAAAATATGGTCATAACTCTTAAGTACGAATATTTAAAAATCAAAAAATCAGATCTTGAATTATTGAAGAAAAAAGGGGGTGATCATGGTGAATCATCCTGTATAGTGTGTGGTTAGTTGTTAACGTTCTTACTTTTATTACATAGGTAATACCTATATCATTATTTAAAATTAGTTATGTACTTTAGATTCTGAGCATAGTACATGAATGTATTGATTTTACAATGATGTGTTATTTTTCTGTCTGTTATCAGCATTTAGAATACTAAAAATGCTCAAATTCTAGACATCATCATTTTTTCTAGTAGAAAAGCTAATATAGTTGGTACTTTAATATTGGGAGGTCAAAATTGAAAATTCCTTGTAGTTTTTAAAAGCATCTTAAAAATAAATTGAAAAAAAAAATGGTTTTTTATGCAAAACCAATTTAAAAAATCTATTTTATTTATTGCTGTAACTAGAAAATTAATAGTTATAGACACTAAAAGTTTTCACAAAATATTTATATCAGCATTCTCCAAGTATGGTAACATTTTTGAAATATTTTAACTGTCTTTGAATTATTTATAACTTTAAAAGACTATTTTAAATTATACTTAAATAAACCTTTTTCACTAAGTGAAAAAACTTGAAAATTTAAAGGGAAATTCCTTTTAAATTTCTTTAATAGAAGTTAATAAGTATTAAACATAGCTATATAGCCCCGGTTATTTTTTATATGCATTTAATATTCAAATTTTGAATAAATTCATCAAAACCTCGAATTCTTTCAAATTAATTTTCAGTAAGAAATTCGTACATTTTTTATTTACATAGCCACCATAGATATTTTAATGAAAGAATCCAAAGCTCCTCAAAAAAAAAAAAAACGTTTTTTACCCAAAAAAAAAATTTAAAAGTAACATTAATTTCTTATGAGTGTTTGAATTCAACTATTTTGAAAATTGTCCAACGATATCCAACAAATCGAGATGAACATGTTTAGCATAAAAAAACATGTTCCAATAAATAGTTGCGCTTCTGGTGTAAACTTGGAAGCTCCAATTTTTTTAATTGGCCCCTTGGTGAAAATAATGTACAACAAATGTTGAAAGTAGTTCAACAATGTCCAACATTTTACCAACAAATTTGTTGGATTGCTGGAACTGATGACTGCTAATGTCGTGCTGCCAAGTTCACAGACGATGTACGCACAGATATATTTAAAATATGGAAGGTAGGTAGGTACGTGTGTCTTATAAGACCACAACGAAATAATATAGTACAGCATGATAAAGATCGTGTCTAAACCATTGGTAAATCATAAATTATATTTTATTCATTAAAAAGATTTACTCACGTGTTCGACTCCGAATTGGCAATGTCTTATATAAAACCAGGGAGGGTAAAGACACAAAACACATCCGAAACAAATCACATACGTCTTACAATAATTAGTGTTTTCGGGGCTGAATGCCAAAATATCGGGCGTCAAAGCCACTTAGAAATATCGTTTATATATATATATGTGTATACACAATAGTGTATGCCGACTTGGCGCAAAATCCCGAGCAATAAACATCGACGTTAATCGTGGTACCGTTGCCCAAGCGAGGGTGTGATAGTCTTAGTCGTCTGCATGAAACTTTTCTTCTTCTTCTTCCGGTCTATTTTTCTCTCCACCCAATATTCCTCTCTATACCCCCGAAACACACAAAGCACGCACTTGTACACCCCGTCACACATGTACGGTTTTTTCTACGTCTCGATATTACTATATAATATTCCTTGGGATTATTATGATACCGTCGTGCCCGGGAATATGAAATCACCATCCACGTTTCGTTTCATTTCGTTTGTTTGTTCGTAAGCTTATTTTTCTTTTTATACTCCGTTTCGTGTTGGAGCAAATGAACAATTCAGTTTTCATACAAGCGTGAGTAACACATATAAAAGTATATGTATAAAATGTATATGTATATATATATATAAATGAAAGATCAAGAAAAAGGAGTCTGGATAATAATATCATAGAACCAAAAGAAACGGGCGGAAAAAAAATAATATAATATAATATATATAGACATTTCGAAAAGATCAAACCACTGCGTGCTTTTTGAGTTCGGCCACGGCCGTCGAAAAGTTATTTGTGGAATGATATAAACGACGACACTGTTTATTATTATTAAGCTAGGACGGGCGGTGGCGACGATGACAAGAATGGATTTCTAACAATAGCGTACACAGCCGCACACTGCGGCAGTCACGCGTATAATATATCGTTATAATTTGCGCGTAGGTTACTGTAAGCGTGTGAAACAAACGGTTGATATCCTAGGATTTGTCAAAGTCGACCTGCTCCTGATTATTCAGCGAGGTGTATTGTCCCTGGCTAGGATGAATACAAATCGCGCGATGCCCGCCGATATAATAGGACGCCGAAACAGTACGCCCCGTAATATTGCGCAGTGCAGTAGCCGAAGACGTTTCGCCCGATTTCGGTTTGTTATTTTTTCTCCGGTCCGACTTTCGGCAGAGTCCTACTCCACCACTACCCCCCTCCACAAGACTCTTGACTGTCGCTGGAACGACACACCTGCAGGGTACAGTTATTGGGTTTCGGAGAAAAATCACACAATATCATAATATTGCAGGAAATAATAATACATTTCCGTTCTCCTCAATCAGTTAACAACAAAAAGTGAAAGCTGTGTGTAACCTGTAAGAGAGTAAAAATAAATAAATCATTGTTTTGCACGCTCGAAATAGGTACTGAGTAGGTATATTCAAAATAGAATGTGTCATTTTCTTCAAAATATTTTGCTCTTCCGATTTACCTATGCTTAATGTTAGACTCCCTCAAAAAACCACACTTAAACAGTAAT